>BMAO01022028.1:0-214708 GCA_019973975.1 Trichonephila clavata
TTATTACATTTGGAGTAAAACAATGTGGAATTTTAGTTTATCAGCTATTTATTGAGTACTAGCTGAAATGCCCGTTCTTCGCACGGTTAAGTGTTAAAAACATAAATTCATCTATTATAGCAATTATAATATTTTAGTGAGGATAAACCCTGTATGAAAAAAGTAGTATAACCAAAAATTAAAAATATTTTTTTTTCAAATGAATGTTTTCACTATAAATAATTTTAAACAAATTGCAATTTTGCCTCAAAGTAAATAATAATTTAACAAAAACAAATATTTCAATGTAAGAGAGAAAATTAGCAAGTTGAAGAGTAAATAGATATGAATGAATGCAAATATAAATAAAAATTATTAAAGAAAAAGTGATAGCAGTTGTAAGTTTCTGCTATGGGAACTATGGGTGAAACAACCTGCAATAGATGAACCGAAAGAAAAAATGAATGATGATAAACTGATTCACTAAATGCTATCATAAATAAAAAATATTAGAAAGCCTTCAACTGAAAAAAAAAATTAAATTAGCATTGTACCCATACCTCATATAATACTATCTAACATCTCTGCAATACATCTAATATAGAGTATTAGATGTAATTCAATACTAAAAAAATTTAATTAGTATGAACTAAAATTAAAATCTACCTAAAACAGGTCCCCGTTGAAATAGTCCAGAACCAACAACAGTACTAAATGAAACAAATAATAAACCATATTGTTAAAAAACACATTCTTAAAACAATACTTTTTTGCAATATTTCTATTAAAAATTACAATTTGATTGCAAAGAGCAAAAGAATGAGTACATACAATGATAAATAACTATAGTAATAATTAAAATATACATATCGTATATGGACAGTATGATAACATAAAATATGCATATGATCTCCAAGAAACTACGCGAGGAACAGATTATCAGAAGCAACGTAAAATCATTTCAACACTGAATTTTAAAGAAACCCAGAGGGAAATATGAGAAAATCTTTTCAAGGTGCATCCTTTTTCTGTGCAAACATTTTTGCGACCACACCTGATACAGTTTTCTGATTTGCAAGATTGCCAGAAACAAAGTTAAGTCATGACGAAAAATCTGGTCAAAATGGAATTCCAAAGAAAATATGAGAATATTATTCCAAGGTCACCTTATCATAGTTTCAGCAAATAGCTTTTTGTTAAATTTATGACTTTTTCTCATTTAAAACAAAGATGAATTCGTATCGGTCATAAGGACCATAAGGCAAAAAACTGCGACACGCAAAAAAAAACCATGATACATACTGGTTCCTCATAAATATGAAGCATTATCTTCACGATATTACCAACATGTTAAGAACAATTAGTTTGAATTCAGTGTCATTTTCTTTGTTATATTTTAAGTAATATTCTCTACATTGAACAAAATATTGAACATGCTGATGAAGAAATTATTATTAGTAAGGATGAATATTATCTTCAACAACAGAAAATGGCATCGATATGTAAAACATACAACATTTATATGTAAAAAATGTATACAATGCATGTGTATATATACAATCTGCATATGAACAGATTTGTCAGAAGGAAAATTACTTTGATGAGCATTTAATCGCATCCATAGTCTCCGTGTTCATCCATAATTTTTCTAACAGATGTTTTTTTTGTGAAGAAATGGACATGACAAAAAAAAAATTCTGGTGAGAAGTGAAGGTGTAGTTTCATTGATTGTAAAAAAAAAACCCCTTTGATATTTGTGTCATGAATAGGTAATCATGATCGAAGATTCTGGTTACAAAAGGCCTCACAAATTATTATTAGGCTGAAAAGTAGACTTTTTGTGTGTGTGTGAGTCTTTGTATCACATAATTACTGCACCAACAATGATACGCAAGAAAAGGATAGTTCAGAAAAAATAAAACTGTGACACTGAAATAGGAATTATAACATCAATTTAAATTAAAACGTTATCTAAAACAGAAAAAGTAAGCCTTAATTTGATAAAATTGCCATAAAGTTTTGAACAATAAAAAAACACATAGCAGAAAATCTTAAATATTTAAAATTGAAATAAAAGAAACAAATAAATATAAAAGTAACCTTACATATAGTATAGAAATTATAATATTAATTCAAACCAAAAGCTACTTTAAATAAAGATTTGATGAAACTACCATAAGCAAAATCTTATACGTGAATAGAAATTCTAACTTAAAATCACAATATTGACAATCTGTTAATCTCAATTAGTTTGAATTGAGTGTCATTTTCTTCAGTTGCATTTTTCTACTTTTTTTGTTACAATGGAAAAACATGGAATCTGCCTATAAAGGAAAATGGTACTTATGTATTGGCGTCATTGCAGCAAAATTTGCACCACAATATCAAAATAACAGATTCTTATATGGGAAAAAAATCAAATTTTGGTGAAAAAAGCCACTTTGACTGTAGTGACTCTAATACATTAGTATCAGGAAAAACAGTACCCTTTTTTAACAGAAGGAAATGTAGGAACTTAAGATTTTATTGACGAATGCCACTGTTCAAAATTACTCGCCAAGTTGGCAACGCTGATTTCACATGTGTTGTACGCGTTAAATTGGCAACCATGTGTTTTGTTTCATGTAATGTCTCTAATAGGTTGCGATAATATGTAAGAACTGAAATATTATAGGAAGATTTTTTGGTACTTATGTATTATTGCAACAATTGCCAACTCTATTAATAACTCATCAAGTTGACAACAGCAATAATTTCCTATGTGTTGTCCACACTGAATTGGCAACCATGTGCTTCGTTTCATATAATGCCATCATAGGTTGAGATAATACATAAATACCTATTTTTTTGACCAAATGGTCATGCTGACTTAGTTTCACGCTATGCATCGCCTAAATATAACTGCAGATTGATAGCATCACTAATTTCAGTTTAACAAAAAGAAAACCTCATATATAAATAAAAATTTGTATTAGCCTTTGTATTCTTACATATTAGCATCACCACAACCAAATTGGCACAAAGCAAATCACGCTATATCCACCAAAATCTGACTAATTTTTTTAAGACTGTATTCTGATAGAAAGATGCATCAGTCTTCCAGCTAAACCTGTTATATATTTTTCAATAACTAAATTAGTTTAATATGCATTGTTTTGCTTATATTTTGTATGATTATTCTGAACCATTTCTGGGTTTAGATTTAATTCTGTCATTTCTTTTCAGCTTAAAAATTTTTGATTTATTTTGTATGTAGTCATATTGTAATACCTATTTTGGTTAAAGGCTGTGTCAGGTTTATTATTCTATTTTCATTTTGACCTTTATATGTATACATTTGATTCTTCTGTAGTGTTTTTGGTTTTAGATTTAATATAGTCATTTCTTTCCCAGCTTAAGAATCTCTGATGACTTAAATCACAGAAAGTCTTAAACATGAAAAATTGAAACAGATAGAAAATAAGCATAAATATATATGAAGCAACCTTACATACAGTAAAAATTATGATATTAATTGAACCCAAGAAGCAACCTCAAATATAAAAATCAAGGTCTAATTTTGACGAAAATACCATAAACAGCTCAGAACAAAAATAAAATATGTCAGAAAATGTCATATGTAAATAAAAATTCATATTAGCCTTCGTGTTCTTACATATTAGCATCATCACAGCCAAACTGGAACTAAGCACACACAAATCATACTATATCCCAACAAAATCCAGCTGATTTTTTTTTCATATAAAAACACGTAAGAATCTTTTGATATCAAGGAGCGATTAGCATGGCGCCAATTTGGCTGTGATGACGCTTACATGTAAGTAATCATAAATTCAAACTCAAATCATGATATTGGCAATCTGATAATCCAATTAGTTTGAATGGAGTGTCATTTTCTATGGTACTTACATATTATTGCAACCTATTGGCAATATTACATGAAATGAAGCATATGGTTGCAAATTTGGCAAGTCATTTATTAAGTTGGCAATATTTGCAACAATGTGCAAGTACCAAAAAAGATTATTGCTTTTTACCTTTATCGGCAAATTCCATGTTTCATCGATGTCGCAAAATAGTACCACAATCTAGCTTACAACAAAAAGAAAAGGTACTAACGTATTATTGCAACAATTGCCAACTTGCAATAATATGTGCATATGCGAGACACTAAAATAGAAAATACAGCATTAATTTTAATTAAAAGGTTATCGAAAACAAAAGAAAATTAAGCCTTAATTTTGCCAGAAAATATTAAAAAATTTGAACATGAATAAAAGAAACGTAAATATATATATAATGTAATCTAGCATATTGTAGAAATAACATTAATTCAAACCGAAAAGCAACCTTAAATACAAAAGCAAAGGTCTGATTTTGATGGGAAGTAGGCAAGATGTACCGCTAAAGTGTACTGCTATTTATATATATAGGCAATGATTTAGTTAACAGCTTTTCTTACTTTGGGGCCGACTACCTTCTGTTGTCGTGATATGAACGTGAAATGAATTGTAGCCCAAGCACAACCTTAGATTGATAATACCACCAACATTCAGGTTAGCAAGAATAAGTAAAAGCAAATGTGCAAACCCAAGGTCCTTGCAACTGTTTTTTACCAAAATATGAACAAATCTTTTTGCATTATTGACTCTAAGAATAACATAAAATTAATAAACATGGAGAAGCAAAAAATTTTCAGATACAGCAAAAAGGTTTGAAGAGTGTAATCAGGCTTTTTTTGATAATCATAGTAGAGCTAAGATTAATCAGGAACATAAAATTAAATAGAACATTTTATGGAAAGTAAATATCTTTAAAAGTGGTCACAACAGTAAAAATAGTAGCTTTAGGCCAGCGTGCATTATTACAAATCACAAAAGTTGATAAGAAAAAATTATAAACAAAAATTATACACAGATACATGAATTTAATACGGTAGCGAAACTTTGGTTTTGTCCACTAACGTTGGCGGGCTAACAATCCATCTGATGTTTGATATCCCGTCACAAAATTTTCGGAGTCAAAAGTTAAGCGAAAAACGAAATCACCTCACCTGGAATATCTGTACACTTTTACGGTACATATTGCCCCCCCCCTCTTTTTTAAAGTACGGAAAAGGATAAAATACGTTATGAATCAAATACGATTCACATTGAAAAACACTGAAAATCTACTGTTATCGAAGTAGTGTTGCCAATCGGAAAAATAAAATTTAGAAATTTTTTTTCTTAGGATGATTTTTTTCGAAAAACAACTGTAATTCCTCCACTAAGAGAAAAAAAAACGAATAAATACAACCATAAATAAGTATATTTACTATAAAATGTGTTGAAATTCCCCCCAAAACAGCTCGAAACATTTATTTTCGCAAAGTTATGACTTGGCATGGCTGATGACGTCATATCTCCATTTAACTGAAACATCGCATAAAAATTGAATTTTAAAAAAATCTAAAGTGAATTTCGAAAAAAACTCTTCGAGGTTAATAGCATAACAACCTATAGCTTCTACATGCCAAGTTTCATACTTCTGTATTGCTTAATTTCGCCGGTACAGCTGAAACACACAAACTTTTCTCTGATTAGTACAGATTTAGCTGAAAAATCGCTTAAAAATTGAATTTTAAAAAAATCTAAAGTGAATTTCGAAAAAAACTCTTCGAGGTTAATAGCATATCGACGTTTAGCTTCTACATGCCAAGTTTCATACATCTGGGTTGCTTAATTTCGCCGGAACAGCTGAAACACACACACACACACACAAACTCTTTCTTTTATTAGTATAGATCATACAAAATATCATTAATTTCATAGAAGTGTTTTTGAAAATCAGTTTAACTCTTAAGTTCAGTTTCTGAACTTTAGTTCAGTTTCTAGTTGATTCAAGTTTAGTTGGGGTTGCACTGCTTGGTAGAAATTTTAAAATTGATATAAAAATATGTTTTGAAGAAACTTGGGGGAGGGGGATAATATTTGCAAAAATTTGCACATACGAATAATTTGTGGAAAAAAAAAAAGAGATTTATTTTTCTTATGCTTTTGTATCATATCTTTAATTAAGTATAAATTGCAGAAAAAACTTACCTGATTCCGTTTAGTTATATTGAAGAATTTTGATAAAGAGAATGAAAAAAATGGTCTATTGATCATTGCTATCAGAATTAAATTGCTATCAGAATATTCATTTATTTTTTTACATTATGTTTCTACTTTAAATAAAAATTTTCATTCGGTCATTCCCCCTTTTCTTTTACTTCAACTAAGAACATTCTTTACATGAATGAAATCATCACTAAGTTTAAATGTGCAATAAATTATATTTGCTTTTGAATTCATTTAATTTATAGTATCACAACTTTTCAAAGCTTATTTCCTCACGATTATTCACAAGCAGCCGTCAATATTTTATGCTTTCAGCTGTAAAACAGAAATTATTTTTGTAAGTATGAATACACTAATAAATATTCAAATTAGTATTCATTTGAATTTAAAATTGAACCTGCAACTCTGATCGATTGATATAGCAACCCTATACCGGTGCCTTTTCTTGAAAATTTTTCTTACTGGTTATAGTGACCCTGAGATGAAATGTGTATGTTTATCTTGCTGCATAGGGTGTTCCCCCTGCTTTTACTCGTCTTCACTTCGACTCTGACTCATGTTTTCTTTTCTGAGGGTCGTTGGGTTGGATGTTTAGATAAATACATAGTTTTATTATTCATTCTGCAATGAAAGACAGGAAACAGTTATTGTCCAAACTAATTGCTTATATTCTTTATGGGATGTTAGGCGTAGGATGCTCGCGAAGTTGTACCGTGCAAAAAATCTTGGGTGTAGCGTTCCTTGTTTAAATTGAAGCTCATGTGTGTGCATATTTTATTCCGCAAAGCGATTAAATTTGTAAATTTGAGAATAAAATAACCCTTGTATGTTTCAATTCATCTGTTTGCAAATAAATTCATTCAGTGTCATAGTTTCTATAATTATCACTAATTTTAGTTTGATGGTTTTGACAAATATCATTCGAACTTCAAGTACAAAACCAGCGTTTGTCGAATAAAATTCCATTTTCAGGAAATTGTGTGTGTGGGGGGGGGGGGGGGAGAGTCCTAAGTCCGCTGTTGGCCTTTTATTAGATTTTGAGAATGCATTTAGCTCAAGTGTCAATTAGAGCTGTGATTATCGAAGAATGACAAATGTGTATCACTACATTTAGTTCATGTGCAACTTTGCATTTTAAGATACTTCAGAACGTTGTGTTGATTCAAATGTTATGGTTTGAATGTTTTTTACCTAATTAACTTGTGACATTTTTTATAAAAAAGTAATGAGACCATTTCCAATAATATTTAAATTTCGCCCACAAAATAGAATCGGAGTAGTGCGCATGCCTGTATGGCAATGCACTATAATTTGATACCTTACCTTGTTGGCTCCGAAACATCTCTCCTCCCCTCCCACTCCTGAATGAAGTTTTTTAAAGAATTTTTATTTTTGTTTCTGGGGGGAAAGGACAGGAAAATTAAATCTGGGGGAAGGAAAATTAAAAAAAATATTCTTAAAAAAAGTCAGTTTTTTAATTTAAAAAAAATTAATGAATAGTTCAAGAGGTTACCTCTCCCTTTAATGTTCTGATGCTGCTACTTTAAATAAAAGTCAGTAAAAAAAAATTTCTATTATATTAGGATATTTATAATCGATGTCACATTTAAAAATTTTTTTATACAGATCTGATAATGATTTTGGAAAGTACAACATCACAAGTTCATTGCTATCTTTAAAAACATAAAATGTAACATCTGAAAATTTACGGAATAAAAAGCAAGACGAGGGAAAGAATAATTTGGAAAGTGTGTAATAGAACTAATAATAGGATTGGGAGTCCAGAAATTCAGTATGATGCGTTCAGTTGAGAACATAATGGGATACTGTCATTTGTTTCCTGTCGCCTATCCGCTACTTCCGCTTATCAAATGAAGCTCTCAATGGAACACTTATTTCAGTTTTCTCAGTCTTGTTTCCGACTGAATGATGCCCTTTTGCTTTTATTAAGGTTTTCTGGCTATGGTACAAAAATCATTTTTCTCTGGAAATGTGCATTTATTTTATATATTTCCACGTTCTCTTAAATACAGATTAGTTTAATGTGTTGTCTCAAGTATTCGATTTTGAATATTTGTGTATTTCTTTTGTATTGTAAAATATATTTTATGAATGGGTCAACTAAAAAACAACTTGATAATATACTTTATGGCAATCACTCGAACACTGCTATTAGGGGACTACATTAAGTTTTGTTGGCTGTTTTATCAAAATAATGCAAAGTAAATAAACAAATAAATTAAATAATTTTTTCATTAAAAGCTCAATTGTTTCTTACTTTAGCCTGAAGTTTGTTTTTAAATCTTTCTGGCAAGGCCATGGGAAATAGATGTCGGGGCAGACCCCCCGTTAAGATAGATTGACTGTGTCAAAAAAGACCTAAATATTTTAAAAGTCAAAAACTGGAAAACAGTTGCCGTAAGTAGAGATACCTGAAGAAAACTTCTGGAGTAGGCAGGGGGCCCACCCCGGGCTGTCGAGCCACAAAAGAAGAAAGTTTATGTTGGGAAAAAAAAAAAGATTTAGGATGATTATATGAATGAATAATGTAAATAGATGTATGAATGGAAATTTTAGGCTCGCAGCACACACAAAATATTTTCTATACATGCTGTTTTACATATCTATATAGTTTGGAGGATCAATCTATTATTTTTTAAAGTATGGATATATATTTAACTTGGTCTGATTTTTATGTAAGGTTATACCAGAAAGATGTAGAACTATGGTAATGGAAGCTTAATCTGATTGAAGACCATAAAAATAAAAATAAATACATGAATATCCTTTGGAATTCTAAATAACTATGGATAAATCTGATAAAAAAAAATTCACTTTTTTGATTTTTTTTCTTCTTTTGAGGCAAGAAAAAAAAATAAAATTATAGAAATATAATTATTAAAGCCTTATGAGACACTAATCAAGAAGTTGAATTTTTATTTGCATTATCTTCTCTATACCTTAGTTTGTGATTTGCAGTAACCATTTTTATTATAACAATTTAATTTTTCCAGATAATATTCTACACATTGTGTATCAAAAATGTATTTTTGAGATTATAAATACTGTATAATAAATCATTTCTTTATTTTTCTTCTAATTAATAATTTATTTCTTTTTTTTAGGGACATGATTCATTCTGAATTGAGAGTAAAATGATAACATGGCATCACTAGGTGTTTGGAAGGTTTCAAATCCTTTCCCTCCCGGTTTGAGAAACCCTAGTTTGCAGAATGGAAGTTTTCTAGAAGTGGCTTCTGCTTCCAAGGTGAATTTAAAGAATTATCTCATCATATTTTAAATGTTGAAAACTGTTTAATATTCAGTGCATATTTGTTTGTGCTATTCTTACCAAAATTTATTTTTAAATATCTATTTTAGGTACATTTGTAAATAATTTTTAAAATATTATTTGAGAGTTAAAAAAAATAACTGTGATAAAAAAATATGAAAGGCAGAATGTTGAATTCTAATTGTTTGAATTGATTTTCAGTGTTCGATAATTTAGAGGAATATGTTTGCAGTTCATGATGTGAATTTTTTTAACACACACTGTATTAATTGGAATTAATTTCGTTTACATCATATTGTAAAAAATATATAATTTTTTCAAAAAAATAACTGTGATAAAAAAATATGAAAGGCAGAATGTTGAATTCTAATTGTTTGAATTGATTTTCAATGTTCGATAATTTAGAGGAATATGTTTGCAGTTCATGATGTGAATTTTTATAACACACACTGTATTAATTGGAATTAATTTCGTTTACATCATATTGTAAAAAATATATAATTGTTTCAAATTGTACTTTAATTTTGCTAGCTACCCAGGGAAAAAGAAGTGAATGACTTCTGTTGAAGAAGGACAGAAGAATTCTTCCTTTTTTTATTTATAAAAAATATCTGTTAAAGCAAAAGCTTTCTAACTTCATTTTTTGCTTCTGCAAATCTGTCTGCTTTCTTTAACCTTTCCCATTTTTTTGGCAATATACCAAAACCTAGATTTTTTGTTTCATTCATTATTTAATGTAGCAATGTGTCTTTATCAGAAGAAATTGATGTTAAACTGTACACCATGTCATTATCTAGTGTGGAAGTGATGTATTAATTTATTTGACAGTGATTATTAGCTCAAATAAATTTTAATAATTAGAAGAAATATTTGAAAGAAAGCTACCAAATTTTGGGAGGATGTGTAAAATTCATTACTAAAGAGAAATAAAGATTTTTTCTATGTCCTCTTGAATAATTTTTGTGATTTTCTACATTGTCATATTTTTTATGTTTTAAAAGTTTGAATGCTGCATTTTTTAGAAAATAAAATGTATTAAGATTGAAAGAAATTAAAGCATTTGATGTGTGCTACTTATTATCAATAGGATAAAGATAACAAATTACGAAGTTATATCAAGTAAAACTTGAAACAAAACTACTATTAATGCATATTTTATGCAATTAACAAGGACATTTATAAGTTATGAAAATAATTTTCTGTGCAACTTACTAAGTAAAACATTTTGTTAAAAATCTGAAATTTTAATGAATTTGCTTTTAGTAAGAAGATTGTGAACAGTCTACTGCCATATCTGCTGATTAGTAGACAGAAAATAGCTATTTCAGTTAAACATAAATTTTGTTGTGTGAGGTATTTTGAATAAAATCTGGTTTTTCAATTACAATGCATAGCATGCTGTGAAAATTCTAATTCGTGTGAGTCATCTGTTAGAGTCTGCTTTTTTTGTGGATTTTTTTTTAAGGAAAAAGACTTTTAATGCCTAGTATAATAAATATTCTTTTAATTTGAGCTTTTTTCATTATAAATTGCCTCAAGATTACTCTGTCTTGTGTAAAAGTTAATGTGCTTTATTACTGTAGCTAACATTTAATCAGCTTTTATGACTTTGTGTAATTAAGTACCTGAAACTTTTAGGATGGTCTTTCCATCTCTGAAAGTGGACGTTCACTTAAACTGCAAACTGAAGGGCCTCATCTCGTTAGTTTGGGAGGTGGTAGGCTGAGTACTGCTGTAACAATCCACCCTTTACCTGAAGGTAAAACAAAATCTGTTCTCTTTGTTGCAGCTTACATCTTGCTTTAAACTAATGCTTTTGTTGTAATAACTTATTGTCATTCAATGTGCTGTATGGAGCTATGATTTCTATCTTAAAATAAAAATAAAATATGTAGTTCAATGTAAATATATTTTGTTATAGAATTTAGAATTCTTGTTTTATGACGATGTAGTCGCTGTAACATCAGCTGCTGCTTTTATTTCAATTGTGAAATAAAAAATGACACTAATAACTTAATTTTACTCATTTTTATATGAATAAATGTTTTTTCTACTATGCTCTTTTAGTTTTGATTTACTAAATTGGGATTATTTATTAATTGGAATTTATGTATTAAATTGGTATTTATTTGGGGAAATATATTTTTAAATAAACTAATAGAAAATGTATTGCAGTATAGTTAATCTCAGAGGTGTATATTTCATTATAAACATTTTGTTACACAGTTTGTTGGCTCAATAACATGCAATTAAAGAAACCTTTTTCTTTGGCAGTTGATATGGGCCTGTCTTCTGGTAATGTTATAACCTCACTCCTTAAAGCCCTTTTCCCATTTGAAGTTCGACTCTGATCGAATACATTTCTAGACAGATTGATTGGCCAGGTTGTGTAAAAGGTCCGATATGCCAGAATTTACTAGACAGATTGCTCTACAGACAATTCATGGCATTCCTCATTTGGCATTAAAATCCTACATTGATGGCAGCATGGGCGACAGTGGTATTTCTGGAAGCAACGTGCACATTGAGACACCTGATGGTACATTTGACATCGATTGGAAATATTAACTACTGTTCTGTTTTTAGGTCTGAACTTATTGCAATTTATAAGGGATTGCAATTTATTGACACTGCTTTTGACATTGTCTTCAGGGACATTTGGATTTTAACTGAGTCATGCTTCTGTACAGCACCTTTTTTTGTTGGACAACTATTGAGGATATGACAAGCCTAAATATTCTGGATATTGTGGTTCAACTTTCTTCTAGACACTCTATATACTTTCAATAGGTTCTATCCCATTTGGATTCAACGGTAGCGAGATAGCCGATAGTTTGGCGAAGTCTGTCACTGCTGACACACCTTGCGGAGTGACACTTGTCTAACTTTTGCCGAACTCTCCTCTATTAAAAGGATAGAATTAAATGCACTTTTTAGAGAATACCCCCTGCTCACCCTTGGTATTTTGGGGGAAAACCTTGTTGGTATCACCGACTTAATATTCCTAAGGATCAGAAGATGGCTCGTATCACACTTTTTTTTAGTGGCCACATCAAATCTCTTACTTTTCAGCAAGGCCAAAATATCTTTCTAGAGTGTCATAGGTGCAAGACTGATCTGGCCTCTCCCATCATATTTTTAATTGCTTACTATTGATGAGGTTTTAGGAAATCCTATTTTTTTTCTGGATTTTTTGACAGTTTTGGTTTTATGGAAATGGTGTAGCTTAGCTACACCATCTGGGATAAGAAACAACAACACGGTTTGGTAATATTCTGATAAAATATATTGTGTATATTTTTTGTGAGACACAAAGATTATTTAATAATATTTTTAATTAAATTTTTATCAACAGAATTAATGTATTTATGTCTTATAGTTACTGTGATAAGGTTAAAATATTAAAATTTTACTGAGTATTTATCTTAAATAATAAACTCAATTATACTATAATTTCTATTTTTTTTATGTTTTGTTCAAGATTACTTGAGATCACAGTTTGGACTTAACAGCATTTTTAAATTATTGTTGTGAAAATGTTAAATTTTTTACTATTTAATTTAAAAAAACAACACACAACTTATAAATAATAATTTAAAGTAATATGTTTTAAAATGACGAACTGATGTGATACGTATATATGTATTTTTTATTAAAAGCTCTCTTTATTACATTATTATATTGCATATTTTTTTTTACTATAATAGCATTCCTTTGGCAATATTTGACCCATTTCTTTATCTCTATTTTGTTATATACAATACCTTTGCACTTTGTCATACACGACAACAACAACAACTATAATAGCATATTAATATAATTAATGAGAAAGAAGTCATATATATATATATATATGTTTGAGTTTGATGATTTTCTTTTTGAAAGGATTTTGACTATTCAACATTGAAATCATCATATTGGTTGTACATTTAGCAATCATCTTAGTGCATATATGAGTTAAAAAGTCTTTTCTAGATAATATTAGTTAATGAAGCAACAACACTTTATTAAAGCATATTTATTTTTTATATATTTAAAATGGAGAATTTCATGAATTTTGTTTCTAAAATTGCTTAAAGTAGCATTTTTATATGTGAAGAAAAAACAATTTTCATTTTCTAGGGCGTGTTTTTGTTGGATGCTCAGATGCGATTCCTTCAAAGGATATTGTTATTGATGATCCTGGTATAGAGAGAGATCATTGCTTTATTGATAACAACAATGGTCTTGTCACTATATATCCACAGTCTGGAGATGTTTCTATTGATGGTGTTCTCATCACAGAACCTACTTGTTTATCTCAAGGTAAATAAATTTATTCTTGCATCTTGGGAAATTACAATATGCACACACATGTATTGATGTTAGCATTGCAATTATGTAAACATTCCTGATAATTGTAATTTTACTTTAAGAAGATTATTTTTTAATTACTTTTATATTTGTGAAGTACTACATGTTGAAATGACTGAAATGATAATAGAATGTGTCCAAATTAGTTATGTTTATTGCTTAAATTGTCATATTGTAAGATATGCTTTAAAATATTTTTGTAACTTGTTACTATATTTATTTGCATAAATGATGTATTAAACTTGAAAATGAGTTCAAGATTAAGCAAAGTAATTTATTATAAATGATATCTTTGTTTTTGGAAACAGAGTTAGTAAACATCTTAAGTTATTGTTTTATGTAAATCCATTTTCCTTTTGAATAAAAAGTTTAAGTATATCTTATAAAAAATAATACATACATTGCTTTTTTATTGGATGTAGAATATAAATTTTTTAAGAATAATAATATAACTGAGAAATAAACATCAGCATATATTTTTAAAATCATCTCAATGGTTTAAATTTACTGTTTTGTTACGATTCAAAAAATGTTTGAGTTCATTTTGGTATTGATGTATGAGTTGCATTGCTCAAAAAGTTTCATTGTATTAAACAGTTTTGTAATTGTATTAATGAATTGCTCAAAAAATTTCAAATATGATAAATTTATTTTAAATTCTTATAATTACAGGATGTTTGTTAACTCTTGGCCGTTCAAACTTCTTTCGTTTCAATAACCCCAAAGAAGCTCATCTTATGAAACAAGCCTCTCCAGCTCCTAGGAAAGTACAAGTTTCTTCTGGTTTTGTTCCTGGTATGATATTTATATATTTTCTTTCCACACAATTATTTAAATATTTCCGTTTTTATAAATTACTCAGAAGATTATTCTCAGCTCTTTAGTTATTTCTTCTCCATAAGTAGTCTTGTTTATGGGGAAAAATTGTTTACATTTGAATTTGAATGTTTTCTTCCAAGTATAAAGTATAAATTGATTGCTTAAAATTTTTTTTTTTGTATCATTATTTCATAAATATTTATTCTTTTAAAAATATTGATACATTTTTTATAAACTAATATTTTATTATCATTACACTGGGTGAATTAATGTATAATAATAATTACTTTTGTATTGGAAGTAATTTGTTTCTTAAATGCAATTCTCTCTGGTATTAATTTTAAAATCATGGTCCTAATAATCTATTTATGCATAGCAATTCTCATGTTTTCAGAAAATGTTTCTATTAGATATAAAAAAATCTTGAGAATTGTTTATTAATATTATTTTAGCAGTTAAAATTTCATTGTTTTGGAAAATAATTACTGATACTTATTTGTAACTTTTTGTATTTTTCAAATGTTTAAATTTTGAAAATATGAAGAACTAGTGCTTTTTAAATTTAAGGAAGGAAGTGCAGATGAAAGTAATTCTTAATCTAATTTTCTAAAAAGGAATTTTCTTAATGGCTTGAGGTATCTGATCTTTTATGCAGATTATAATTTTTATATTTCCCAGTTTTCTTCTTCCCTACAAAACAAATTTTTAGTTTAAATGATGAAAATGATTATATTATATACTTTGAAATTTTGTAATGCATTGTTATAATTGTAATTTTATGATTGGTAGATCCTGATTATTTTTAACTTTGAGTTATCATTTTAAAGATAAAATTTTTTTAAGTATTTATTTTTTCCCTCTTTTTAGTTCAGTCAGTCTCCAGTCAGCACCCACCTTTAAATAGCACTCAGTCACTTGGAAACAAATACCTGGACAGTATTGATTTGGTAGAAAAAATATCAAAATTTGAATACATGTCTCATAGCCAACCTGCTCCAATCACATCACAAGATTCTCCAAAATATTTTGTGAAAGAAGGTATAAGAATACTTCATTCTGCCCCTCCTGTTGTGCGAGTGCATAAGGGATATTCATCTGAGAATGTCATAAACAACCCAAGTTCTATGTCTAGAGTGTACAGTCCTTTGACAGCAAAGCCTGGTTTTTTCACACCACCTCCTTATCCTCCAAAAACTGTACCTAAAGTGGCAATGTCGCCAAAAACAAAACGACTGTATTCCAAAACACCTGATCCTGTGATGGGTCGAAATTCACCAGCAACTGTTTGGTCTGGTCGTTGCACACCAACATCACCTCTACCTGGATGTAGAAGTCATCATGTTAGTGTGGAGGATCTGAAAGCTTGCGAATTTGAGCTACATGAACAGCATCGAAAAGTGCATAGTTTGAATAATTTTACTATATTAATGTGCAATTTGTGTTTTGCTCAGAAATTATTAGTATATTTTATTTAAAATTTTAAGAGTACAAAATTAAAAAAAAAAGCATTGTTTAAAAAACATCAAATAAAAACACGAAATATTACCATATTTTTTTAAAAATTTATGTATTGAATGAAATATTCTTGCTTTTGTTTACTTTTCTCTATGGTACAAAAACAAGTGTCACATTATCTAAAGGAAAATAAATTCCTTTATAAAAAATAATTTATTCTACACTTATTTAGATTTAATATATACTTCCTTTTTGCTAGTATTAATAGATGTAACAACAATCACTAAGAACCAACTGCTGCCCATCAAACATTAAAAACAAAATGCTATTTTTAGTATGTAATTTATTTTTATATTTAAGAATAAATATTTTGAAAAGTATGTAAGGCCATTTTAAAATTATATGTATTGAAGATATTTTTTAAAAAACTTTTTGTCCTTTAAAATTATTTTCACAGTTTTAAATATTTTTAAAGATTTTATTTAATCTTAATCAGTATTGTAAGAAATTGCAATTCAGTTTTAATCATACCAAATATTTGCAATGAAAAATTTGTATAGTTGCTTTAATATTTTGGTATATATAGTAAAGTAGTGTAATTTAATGTTTGTTATTAACAGCTTTATATTACAAGTTAATTAAAGATTAACTTTAATGCAACTTTTAAGTTTTAACCTCTACTTAGGTTTTATATTTGTGAAGTTTGTCCAGTAAGTAAAGATTAGTTTGGCACAACTAAGTAAAAATGAAAGATATTAACACAAAATATATTTTACATAGTCGCAGTACCCTACTCTATTTTTCAAAATAGTCACTATAGCTGTCAAGGAACTTACTGTAACATGGGACCCATTTTTCAATTTCAATATTATACTATTTAGCCACTAAAGATTTGAGCCAAAATGTCACTTCTTGTTAGTTATTTATTATGGAAAGTATTCCTGTAGTGGGAAGGATTCATGAAGCATGCTTAAAATAAGCTGGTTTTCTTGAATTTTGTCTTAAAGCTTTGCTTTAATTTAATCCTTACACATTATGCCCTCTCACTCCTATGATTGTCAGGCAATCTGGTTCTCTCCTGATTAAATGCTTAATACCATTTCCTCACTGAAACCTTGTTCATTACAGTATCACTATTTATATTTTTTTACTTGCCTCTAAATTTTGGTGGTCCAAACATTTTTATGCATTAAAAAAAAATGACACACACTTCATGTTTGGTGGGACACGGCCATTCTGCAACAAAACTTGGTTTACGTTAAAGTGAGGGAAGGAGATTCGGGCACACACGCCTTTACAGTATTGGGGTTAGTGCACCTATCATTCTTTATTTTTGGATGACCCTCATATGCTACAGCAGTCTGCTACATTTTTGAGCTGTTTGTTTTATGAAGCTTTATATAGCCATAAGATATTAATCCAAGTTTTATTACTAGTTATTCAATAATGAATCTTTTAAAAAATTTTAATGTTTGCAAATATGACAGCAATGTTTCTGTTTCTGCTTTCGCATGAAAAATATGTAACAGAAAAATGTTACATTTACATTACGATAATAACTTGAGTATTTTTTTAAGTGGTGATATTTGTTCATCAAATTAACGTTTTGCTATGCATATATATATAGTCAGTTTTCATTAATAATAACAATTATAAATTTGTACTGATGTTTTACTGCATTAACAATTTGTATGTATATTCTTAGGCAGTGCAGGAAAGACTGAGAGATCAAGAGCAAGAAAAACAAGAAAGGTTACGTTTGGAAGAAATTCTTCATTTATGCGCAGAATATGAAGAACAAGCTCAAAAAGAGCGCAATTCAAAACTAAAGCCTGCTTCTGATCCAAAAGATCCTGCATCATCATCATCTTCTGGAGAATTCAGCTCTGTTTCCACAGATTCTTCTGTACCTGCATCTACCAATTCCTCAAATAATACTCAAGAGTTGACATCTAAATCAGACTCGAACATTGAAGGATATTCTTCTGAAGACTCCAAGGATAAAATTGATAGTCATGATAAGGTTGCTGTTAAATACACGACACTTCCTTCACGAGCTATGCAAAGTCAAATTGCTACTAATGTAAAAAGCAATAGTTCTGGGTATTCAGTTCCAAGTGGTTACTACACTGTTCCAAATAGAATAAAGACTAATGGATCTTTGCCCCGCGATCGTGGACAAACACAAATGTCTCCATCAAATGAAGGCCAAGTTTTTGATCCACATCCTCCTGTAGAAGGTGTTTCAATGAATAATGGTGCTACTACATTTGTGAATCATAAAGCTTTGAATTCTGCTTCCTCTGAAGATGAACTTTGTGCAATTTTAGGCAATAGTTCAGTTTCTAAACTGAGCCCAACAAATGAACATGGTCCAAGTAGTCCTTATATGGGGACTGCTTTTCTAACATATCCTCATTCTCCAAGAACACGCATCAAAACTGTTGCTGGTCATCATGATAAAGGACCAGAAGTTTATGAGAATAGACATGCCTTAAATGAACTTGCATCAAGAAAGAATTTGACATTAACATTGCCAGAAACAAATCAGCCTTTGCCTCATCCAAGCGAAGAGAAACCCGGTGAATTTTATGATGGTTCTAAGTATTCAAATGCAAACTATCAATTTCCAAATCAGGTAAGTGGCTTGGTATCAGGGAATGAAATTATTGTAATGTGAATCTATGGAATTTTCACCAACATAATATTTATGTTAACATTTATAACAAAACCTAAATAGTGGTAATTTGTTTGTAAGTAATAAAAATATTTCGTAATAAGTAGGTACTTCTTTAAATAAATAAGCAATTTTTTTCTCCAATTATGAAGGACATTGGCTCATTTTATTAGGCATTTTAAGGAGTAAAGTTTAATAAGATGTGGTTATTTATTATATAGTTTAAAAAAAATAAAAATTACATGTTGATTTAAAATGAAATGACTGGAAATATTTTTGAGATTTTTTTTATAGTAAGTTAAGTCTTATTAGTTTGAATATTGAAATTTTAATTTCATATCTTAAGTGTCAATTCACGTTATATTCGTGGATCAGTTGAAAACTAATGAATATGCAAAGGTTTGCTTTTCAGTTTATAATCAAAATTAAAAATTTTTTGACACATTTTATTACTTTTTTTAAATAAATTGTTATGCAATTTAAGTTAGTTTCAAATGCAATTCATTTTGTTTTTTAAAAACCTAAAGTTTTAATTTTTATTTCAAAATTCATAAATGTTAATTTTTCAAATTCTTTTTTTCTAATGATTTTTTTATTATCAAAAAGTAGTGGGTTAAGTGTAGAATAGGCAAAGCCAATTTTTTGGCGAACAGAATCAGTTGCCAAACTATCTAATGTTGCGATAGGAGATCTGAGAGTAATGAAGTGAAGCTGAAATAATCAAGAACCAAAATCATTCTGGCATCTAAGCTAAACATTGCCAAATCCAAGGGGCCCCACTTTATCCATGCTAGTGTAATCCTTTATTTTCAATTTTTAAGTATTGTTTTTCAACTTCGGATTGTTTTCTGTTAGAAACCAGTTAATTGTATTATTTACTGTTGTAATTTAATTTTCGATTTTATTTTTTCTAGAGTGGCATTGATCTTGATGAAGAGTTTAATAAGCTTCAAAGAGAAAAACAACAGTGCTTAGAAGCTATGACAACTATAAAACATAAAGTATCTGAGCTAGATTGTCAAAAAAATGAAGTGCTAAATGAGGTAAGACTTCTGTTCCATATTTCTTCTTCTTTTCTCTCTCTTTAAAATTTATGATAATTTTTGGAATTTTTATAAAATCTAATTTTAAAATTAAAGCATAGTGCTATTTATATTTTATATGTGTATTTTTCAATATATATGTACTTATTACATGTATATTATTTTTTAGATAAAAAGAGGACGAATTATTAAGAATAATGTAAGGATCTAATTCCATTCTAGTTTGCTTTTGAGCAGTTTTTAAAAATTTGCATGTTTCATTCCCTTTCCCCCCAAAAATTAATATTATGTATTTTTTAAATCAAAATTTTAATTTCTAGAACTAATCTTTTGCAAAATTTGTTACATTTTGCCTGGAAGTTTCCTTTTTCATGTAGAAGTTTTGTACTGAAAAGCATGCTTTAGATGCATGAGAAATAAGACTAGTTTGTTAAAATGTACTTCAAAAACATGCCCTGGAAGATAGTTTAAAATTGTATTTTTTACCAGCATGATTACTTTTTAGAATAATTTTTTACTTTTGAGATAGATAATTACCTTTATATTCTACATTATGTTATATTGAATCAGCTTTCAAAATATTTGTCAAGTTCTCTTTAATTGAATTTTTAATAACTTAAAAATCCTTTCAAAGTAGAAAAGGGATTTGCAAAGGGACAGTACATGTGCTTTATGATTTGGGATTAAACTCTTCTGAAAATGAGTGGAACTTGAAACTTGAGCAGTATGCTACTTCAAATAGAAATATTTGTTAATCATTTAATTTAAGAATATATCTCATGTTTGCTAGTGTTTTAGGTAATATATTTGTTGAATTGTGTTGGAATCTTTTTGTTAGTAAAATAAATTCTGGCCTTTTGAAATAATAAAAAAAGTACTTTTAAAGAAATTAATCAATTTTAAAAAAAAATTAAGAAAGGAAAAACATTTTTTAGAGTGAGATATCATTTATATGTATCAGCCTACAAGTATAATATTTATACAATAAATTCATTTTTTCATACTTTTAAGTGTCTATTTCATGTTTTCCCTTATAAATATTATTTTACTTACAAATTCAGAATCTTTTTTTGAGCATTAAAAAGATTTTAACTTTCAAATTTACTTTTCTTAATAATTTTGTAGTATTATTGGTAAGTATTACAAATTTAATTTTGTGCTTAAAAAATTAAAATTCATTAAATTTTTGACATGTATTTTCTTAATTTTAAGAAAATATGTATGAACTTATATAATTTTATCTCAGACTTCTCATTATTCTCTTATTTATAGATTTTAACTCATTGTTTGAACATGAAATATTTGTTGCCTTCAGTTTAATTTATGTTAAACAATTTCTGATATTGCATGTTCTTCAATACATCTGTTATTTCTTAAAAATATATGGGAAAAAAAAATAAATAAAAGTTAATTGATAATTAAACTTTTTACACAAGAATAATTTCACTATTTTTTATTGTACTATAATGCCATTATTTTTATGTGATTAAATAAATATTTAAATATCACTTTTTTCTGTTTTCTAGCTTCAGTTAGAGCATGCTTTAATATCCGGGGAATTGAAAGACAAAGAACAATTACAAATATTTGATGGTAATAAGCTTGCCCAATTACAAAGCAAAAAATTAGCCCTTGAGGAGAAATCGGTGCAAACACATCAGGAGGTAAATTAAATTTTAAAAAAGAAGTGATTCATATATTGAGCTTATTATTACATTTGAACTTCTTCATATGTTGTAATTCATGGAATCCTTAGGATTTTGTGTGTCATACACGTATCACTCAAAATATAATAATAAATCATAAAATAACATTTTATTTATGGAATTTATTTTTCAAATAAAGCACACCAAAGTTTTGCATGAAATGTTGTTTAAAATAACAAAAATAATTTAGTGAATGTTGCTTATTTATCTGTATTTGCTAATACTATTGCAATCATTCCATTATCTTTATTATTTTTGAAATCAATACTCTATTTTTAAATGTGTTCTATGATACTTCTATTTATATAATGTATTTTGCCATTATATTGGGTTGAGTAAAAAGTTTTCCACCAAGGGAAGATACCTCTGTGTCAACTGCAGCCATTACTTTGGTAGTTAACCTTTCTCCAAAAGGGGTTTTGCATTCTAAATCTGAAGGTTGGACTGTAATTTTTCAAAATTTTATTATCTTGTGCACCGAAAAAGTGTTAAAATGGAGCTATCACATCGATAGATTAGAACGGTTTTGTACTATGAGTTCTGAAATATATTCAATGCAACTGAATGCCACAAAAAATTGTGTGAAAGGTTAGGCTTCAGTACTGTTTCTTATGATACAGTTAAAGTTTGGTTTCGAAAGTTTAAGCTGGGAATTTCAACATTGAAGATGAACCATGTTCTCGCCACCTTATTGAGGTGGATTGTGACCAGTTAAAGCAAGTCATTGATCAAGACAGAAATGTTTCAACACAAACTATTGTGTTAGAGCTTGAGGTTTGTCAAAAAACAATAGTTAATGCTCGCAAATGCATTAATCTTATGTTTAAGTTTAACACAGGGTGCCTCATGAATTGACTGCTGAAAACAAGAGCAAGAGAAAAGTGACCTGTTTGGCTCTGCTCAAACTTTAAAGGAAACAGAACATTCTAGATAGAATTGTGACCTGTGATGAAAAATGGGTTTACTACAACAATATAAGCCGTAAAGGAGGCTGCTCAGCAGATTTGGTTGCAAGATGAACATTAGTTAACAAGAAGGTGCTTCTCTGTATCTGGTGGGATTGAATTATCTATAAGAAGTACCTGAAAAATGGTTAGACTATCTGCAGCACAGGTTCCCAAACTTTTTTGTCTCATAGACTCCTTGGCAGGTTTATTGGTTTGGCATAGTCCCCCTACATACCTAATACTGATTTTTTTTTCAAATTTATCATTTTAAATATCTTTTTGATAGTTGGTATAGTGCTACTTACTTTAAAAGATTTAAATTTCTAACTGTAGTGAAGTATAGTGTTTAAAACTTAAGAAGCACATGTTGATTAATGAAATTAAAATTTAAATAATGCATAAAATAACTGAACAACAAACAAATGCTTTTAATGGGAGGAATGAATCTAGCGTTTCAGTAACAAATTTTCCACATTTGGCATCAATCTTGTCAGATTTAACCCTAAATCTTATCAGCTAGTACTGTCCAGTCTTTTTTCTCCCCCCCCCCCTGGAGTTTGGCAACCTTGCTGAAACTCCTCACTAGGAAAAGCAATTAAAAACTTTCTCAAGATATTCCATTATTAGGGATAAATAATAGGAATATCTTTTAGAAGCCAAAATGCTGATATCAGTTTCTAATCTTTACTTCAATATCTTGGTTAGAGTCTATTACTATCAATTTCTCTCGTAATTTGACTTTCCTCTTTCGATGTGACCGTATGAATTCATTGCCTACTGTGGTATCACTATAATAAAAGCATTCTCAAATCTAGTTTCAAAATCTACATAAAAGGCTTTTAAATGTTAAACGTAGGTTAAAATGTCATTTTCCAGGCATATTGTCTGTGACAAATTGAGAAACTGGGAAAATTTTCAATGTTAATTTTTTACTCCTTTTGCTTAATTCTGGCAAAAAACGCCAAAATGATGGTCGTTTTAATAAAATTTATGCTGTTGCCTAGGAACTGCAAATTAACCTCATTAAATTTAAAAAATTTATTTGTTAAATAAGTAATTGAGTGTTGATTAAATTTTCTTTTAAAATTAAAGTCATGATCCCAATTAAATGAGAGCTATCATCGTAGACCCCCAAATTATTTTTTTGCTTCCGTGGACCCCTTGAAGGTCGTCATAGACAACTTTGGGAATCACTGATCTACAGTATAATATACAGCAATATGCCAATCAAAGTTAACAGTGTTATTTGCATAAAAATGAAAAAAAGTTTGGAAGGAAGGTGGTTCTCTCGAGCATGCCACAGTTCTTTGCAGAAGGGATTAAAAAATTGCCAAATCACTGGCAGACAATTGTAGATGTAGTTTGAATGGAGATTACTATCCTCATTAACTTTGCTGATTTTGTACGTATTTATCACTTTACAAAATTGGTTTTTTTTATCGAAAAACATTTTACTCAACTTAATATTAAATAATTAGTTTTCAATCAAGGAAATCCCTCCCCCCCAAAATAAACAGTACCCATATTTTTAGCACTTCATTTAGTGTACTTTCTTCTTCTTTTTTTTAAAAAAAAAATTTTCTCTCATAATTTTGAAATATTTATTAGGGTTTTTTGAAAATTATAATATTTACAATTTGTGATAAGTATTAACTTCCTTATTTATAACAAATTTAGTTTAAACATCTGTGCTGTCCATGGTTTTTAAAGCACTTATTCCGATGCTTTGAAAAAAGTCTTGGATAAGCATGGATAAAATATAAACATTTTTCGACATTTTGTATAGATGTTGATTTGATTGAAATTAAATATATGCAAATACATTAATTTACAGATAAATATTTTATACTGGTTGAAAATTAATTTTAAAAATGTGTTATAAATTATTGAGGCTTAAAGTCATAGTACTTTACAAAGTTAGTGCTGTAAATTTAAATTTATATTTGCGATCACTGAACTTATTCAATTAGTTTATTATGCTCTTAATAATATTCCTATCGAATTTTTCATTGGTATATTAGAAAAACAGTTTTCTATGTATTTGAAGGAAAATTTTACATTGAGGTAGAAATATCCAAATTTCTCAGATTGTCATTTTTACTCATTGCATTAATATTTTTTTATTGTTTTAATTGGAAAAATGACTAACTGAAAATTGGAAAAATTACTATTTGAAGGAAAATTTTACATTGAGGTGGAAATATCTAAATTTCTCAGATTGTCATTTTTACTCATTGCATTAATATTTTTTTGTTTTAATTGGAAAAATGACTAACTGAAAATTGGAAAAATTACTATTTGAAGGAAAATTTTACATTGAGGTGAAAATATCCAAATTTCTCTGATTGTCATTTTTTTTGTCATTTCATTAATATTTTTTTTTGTTTTAATTGGAAATTAAAGTTAAATTACGTTTTTACTGTTGTTCTCATTCTTTTTCTTTGTTGTTATCCAAGTTTCTTTGCAAAATTTTAAAACTTGACTGGTGATTAACTTTTTAAAAACAAAATGTAATTAATAATTGGCTTTGATTAAATAGGTGAAATATTTGAATAAAATAAATTATTTTATAAATAATGTAAACCTACACTTTTTTTTATATATAAAAGTGATTTATTTTTGAAATATGTTAGTCATTTTCTTTCTTATGAAGCAGATGTTGCCTTAAGAAATTCATTAAAAAATCGTATTCAAGGATTGAAACCTTAAATTACTAATATAATAACATTTTCAAGATATATTTAAAAGTGCTATAAAAATTAAATTTTCTTAAGTTCAAATTCTATAATTAAAATTATTGTGAATTAATGCATTAATTATTGCAGCTAGTAAATTAATCAATATTGTATGGTGTTATTTGAAAAAATGAATAAAATTCAATTTTCTCATTTAATTTAAGAATTTGTTGAATTTTTAATTATTGGGATTTTTTATATTTAAATTCTTTTGGGGGCAAATAATTATTAGTATGTATAAAAAGAATTATTTCTTAAGCATATCTTATAAAGGTAATTTGTCATCTTTATAATTCAGGATCCTGAACATTTTCTAAGTTCTGGATGTTCCGTTTCTTTCTAAGGATGTCACAACTATGTGTGAAAATATTTCTTTTTATTTAGGTCTTTTTTGCTGTTTGTTGATTTTTAGTGAGGACTTAATTTTTAATCTTTATAATATTTTGAAAAAATATGGTTCTAATTAATCATATTATTTTAAATACAATTTTTAGCTTGAGGCTGCAAAGTTGAAGGTTCAACAACAAGAAAAGTTGGTTGAGGATCTTCAAAATGAACTATGTGCAATGCAACATAAGCCCTTAAACCAAGCAGAACTGACTGCAAAACTAGATGAACTAAAAGCACAGTCAGAATTGCTTGAAATTGAGAGGAAAGGTTTTGAAGATCTTGAATTCCAACAACTTGAGTTTCAGGCTCATGAAGAGGAGGAAAAGGATGAAATAAATCAAGAAATTGAATGTTTTAAAGAAACTATTGCACAGAGACAGGTTTGTTAAAAGTTATCTATACTTAGCTGTACAAATTTATATTTGGATGTCTTAAGTATTATATATGTCAGAATTTGCTTATTATTTAAAGAATTCTTTGAAATTAAGTGTATGGCACAGAAATCATTTATAATAAACATATCTTGAATTATTAATGTGTCCTCATATAATGTTTTTCTTTTAATAAACTTTTGATTTAGTTTTTGGAATTAATCAAAATGAATCCGTTTATCGAATAGTGTGTGTTTTATTAATGATCTTTATTAAAATAAAATAAGATTTAAAAAAAATCATAAAATACTTTTAAGTGCTACAACGATTTAATTTAAAATACAGTTATTAAATTTTTGTAATGTTTATACTCTCATGATAATCTGAAAATAAATATTTATTATTGGAGTCTTTATTAAGTTGGGTTTGTGAAATTTTGCAACTGTACTCAATTTAAATATTTAGTTAATGGATCTGAAAGGGATATTTTCAAATCTTCTCTCCTCCTGCCCCCCCCCTCTTTTTACCATTATTATTTTTTCCAAAGGAATATAAACAACCATTAACATATTTTTGTAAATGAAACCACTTTGTGGAATTTAATAACATGAATTAGGATTCTTTTTTTGATGTGAAATAACTTATAAATATATATAAATGATGAATTGACTGTTTATTGACTTTTATGCAAATATAGTTTTTGATCTCGTTAAAAAATATATAAATTATTGTGTTGCTTTTTTTAAAATTATGTAGATGCAGTTGAGTGAATTGAATAAACAAAAGCAATCTATTGCTTCTCAAATGGAGGAAGAACAACTGAGGTGTGATAATCAGTTGAAGGCATATACAGAGCAGTTACGTCAGGTAATTTCTACATTTAATATTTTGTTTGAAACATTTTCTGAATTAAATTTTATAAATGATTTTTAATCAAAATTTCTCACATAACACTTCATTTGTCTGAAAATATGTAAACTATGTTTTGAGTTATAATCTTCTTACAGGAAATTTCTAACCTGGATATGATTAATAGCAAATTAAAGGCTTTAACAAGTTCAAAGCCTGGACGTACTCCATGTTCTAGTCCTGAAAGTAGTCCTCGAACTTCAGATTCTGATATGGAGGTAAATAATTATATCTTATCAATAATATTGATGTATATATCATATTATGTGCATTGTCTGAGTTGCAAAATTTGTGTTTCTGTTGTATAAGTGAAAACAGTTTTTAAATTAAGTTTTCAGAATATTTACTGTTTTGAAAATTATGAAACTGAGGTGTTATTTCTTATTTTTAAATTGCCATTGTTTAAGTCGTGACTCGAGAAAACTATTCTTCGATTTTAATATTCTTCGATACGCAGGATAAATGAGGCTATTTGCAGAATAAATGAAGCTATTTACATGAAAGAACGAATTCATTGAGCACACGCTCCGTAAACAAAAAATATTATGCAGTTCTTTTCTTAATGTAAAACATAAACTACTTAGAATATTCCATAAACGTATTTTACCAAAATTCTGTTGCCAGATTCAGAAGTGAAAGAACAAATGCAAAACAATTATCAAATATTATAAAACGGGAAATTTTGAACTTATTAGGAGTGGCAACAGTTTAAATGTATCATATAAAATTAATTTTTATTATCTGTATGTATGTATTATTGCACACTTATTATATATACACACACACACTGAGTGACTAACATATGATAACCCCTTCAATACAATATTTAACTATGTTTTATCCTTAATACTACATAGAATCTTCTCGGAATGAACTCTGTGAGTTGATGGTAGGTGGTATGAGAATTCGAGACCATGTCCCATGAATTGTATTTTGCTTCTTCAAATTGGATGGTACTGGATCCAGCTGCTAAATACCTTGTTTGATCTCATTCCATGTATTCTCAGTTGGATTAAGATCTAGTAATTGTGCTGGCCAACTAAGCAAAGTAAAGTTTCTGTCATGCTCTTTGAACCATCTGGAAACAATGCCAGCTGTATAATAGAGAGCATTATCCTGCTTAAAATATCCATTACTGGCAGAGTACTTTATTTCTATAAACATATGTACTTGATCTGCAATAACACTTAATCCCCTTTGGGCATTCAGATGTTCTTCCACATGAATTATAGGACCTATGTAATGCCTGGAAGACCTTCCTTGATCCATACTATTACCTTCGCCAGCTTGAAGAGTTGGGGCAATGCCGATGGAGTTCCGTACTTTCATTTTTTTTCTCTCCATATTGTCACTCTGCCTTACACCCATCTACATGGCATAATCGAAAACGTGGTTCATGGCCTTTTTTCCAGTCATCTAAATCGAATCCTTGTGCTCTTTTGCAAACTGGAGACGTTCGTTCTTGTTCAAGGCCAACAGTTAAGGCTTTTAAACAGACCATCAACTACCATAGTCTATATGGTGTGATCTGTGGCAAGCAGTTCATTTAGAAACATTTGCAGTTGCTCCTTGGTTAAAATTTACTGCAATTTGATGTACAGTTGCTGTTCTGTTTGACTAGACATCTTTTGCAATTCTCTTTTTTTGTATGAATTTTCAGTAGCCTGTGTGTTGCTTGATTTTGAGGCCTGATTTTCTGCTTGGGAGTCAACTCCCTGAAAACTTTAATAACTGCTGCTTTCGAGCACTTCATAACTACAGCTATTTTGCTGATACTGGTTCTGATGCTTTGAAAATCTACAGTCACCCCCCACATAAATCTTTTAAAATCAGTTGTCAGGATCAGAGTTTCTAAATAGTTCATAAATACCACATTCTTTCGTTGGCATGTGTGGATGCAAATGATCATTATGAGGTGAGTTTTTCAGCCAAGGCGTGAAACATAGGTTGCTGATCACATGCCATGTTTTTTGATTTTGCCATCTCTCCCAATTCAAAATGATTTTTCATACACTGTGAAGCTTGTTTCTTATTTATGGAGAAATGCTTAGCTGCCATGTTGCCATTAAAATTTTCAACAAATGTGATTACCTGTATTTTGAAATTAGCTTGTATGGGAATTTAAACTTTCCATTTATTAAAAAAAATGGTGTAGAAAATAAAAATAGCTCAAATAGCATACAAGATAACAAATAAATGGAAGAAATGTGTTATAGCATCGGATTGGATAATTAAAAATTAAACTATTGTGGTTGACATCTTTGTTTTTTACTTTACAACGATTTGATTTGAAAATATTCCATCTGTTAACATTTTTATCCCAATGATGACATTGTTGATAATTACAGGAATTTTATTTTTTAATTTGATATTTATATGGCTTCCAAATTTTGGGTAAATTTCTGAAGAAAAAACACACTTTTATCTTATAAATAGATTGGCTTACATATGGTAAATCACTCTCTTCAACATTAAAAAAAAAAACACTTGCCAGTTTTTATCAGCCATATTGATCCACTTCCTTATATGTAGTGAAGTATGTATTACTGTATTTCAGAGAAATATAAAAGAAATATTTGCTGAAATATAGTAATTGATACCAATATTGATATTGTTTTTTTTTAAAGCTTCATGTGTGAAGAATTTCTAAATTTGTGCACATTTTTGCATGGTTTTTAGCTGAATGAGATGCATACCTTAATTTAGTATCTAAATATGAATTTATTTACTGTAGCAATACACTGGAGTTTAATATAGTCATAGTTTGTCATTGTGCAATGCTGTGTTTTTGAGAAAAATATGCTAAATTATATATTTTTTCTAGGTTCAGAGAAATGGTGGTTGGAATATGCCTCCACATTTAGGTTTAGTTGGTAAGTTTTTTAATTTTTGCAATAAAAGAATTATGAAATGTTTATCTCTATATCTATGTATTTTTAATTGTATTTTTCAAAATTTATAGTTAAATTTTATTATCAGATTTATTATTTAACATGAATATATCTGGAGGGAGAAAAAATCGAATATCGTGCTTTGAGTCATTCTGTATTAACTTCTTCTTTATAATTAAAGTTTGATGTTAATTATTCTTTTAGAATATGTGGATAACTCCACACACCAAGTATTTAGAACAAATACTGAATGAAATATTTTGCATGGAATACTTATAATTTACATTAAAGCAATTAAACTTATATACTTGTCTATATTTTTGGTTATATTCGTTATCACTCTTCTTTCCTTATATATTTTTAAAATGTTTTTCTAACTTTTAAAGCATTTAAATTTTACTTTTATAGTTTTTCCCTCTTTACATGATTAAGTTATTAAAAATTAAGCTGTTGTAGGGAAGATTTAGAAAAAAATACTTTTACAATAGTTTTTTTCAGTGTTTACATTTTAATATTGAATTAAAATATACCTGTTAAATTAAAAATGAATATCTTTTGCATGTGGCTATTTAAAACTTCATTAAAATTTTTTGTAGTGTTAAGATTTTGCATATTTCCTCTTTCATTCACTAAACTAAGGAATACAATTTCTGAGTCTGGCACAAATGTATTATCTTTCTAAAAGATATATTTTGCTATTATGTTATTTTGGAGAGAAAAAAAACCCCTTAAGTTTTAAGGGGATATATGGAGGAGAAATAAACCATATAAAGATTTGAAAGATATCAAAATGTAGTAGAAGTGATGCACTAAAATTATATTTACAAAATAATTTAAAGAAATTAAAATTAATATATGAGTTCAATCTTCAACCAAGTGAAGAGCCTAAATGCAATACTTAAACACATAAAAAGAAAATTGTCACTGTAGCAAAATATTTTATAGCAAGAAACTTACCTTATAGACAGAAAAGAACTTCCCTTGATCCTTTTAAAAGGGTAATATTTTTAAAAAAAGTGAAGAAACACTTGACTTAATTCTATCGAGAGTTAAATGTTGCTGTACAATTGAACTGTCCTTTTTTTAAATTTTTTTTTTATGAAACTTGAGAACATTTGATTTGTGTTGAGGGCTATGAAAAGGTATTATTAATAATCTATTATTTAATTATACATGTTAAAATAACTAAAAATTTAAAAAAATTATTTGTGGATTGTCACAGTATCAAGTTTTTAAAATAAAGGCAAGATAAATAAAGAATTTTTTTTCTGTTTAATATCAAGCACTTGTTTATCTGGATCAGTCTGACAGCAAATTGTGATAAGTAATTTCAAAGGTGATAATTAAGGTTGTTTGATTTAAAGATTCCTCTTATGGTTTTCTGGATTATCTTTCTATTATTGATAAATATTTCTAAAGTTTGCATTTATTGTTATCTGTTTTCTAATATTAATTAAAAGTTAAACAGATCTATGCAAGTTTGATCAAATGAATGATTTTGTATTGTTAATTTTTCATTATTTTCATGTTTTTACAACAAATCTTTCTTTTTTGCTGCTGATTATTTTTGAAATATTATCTATTCTCATTTAGATAATACAACACAAATGAGGCAGCATTCAGAAAGAAGTGACAATTGCAATAGTTTCCATAGTTTTGAATCTGAGTCTTCTAGTCTAACAAGTTCAGATACGGGAGGTGAAAAGTAAGTTATTGAATTTGTTACAAGCTTATTCATTTCCATTTTTATTTGTTTTACATGCAAAAATTATTATGTTGAAGAATGTTTTGCTGTTTAGCAACAATTGTAACCCTTTCAATAAAAAATAAAAATCATCGTCCATCAATAGAACATATTTAAAGGTAATTTTTGGTTGTTGTACATCTTTAATTTTTTAAATTCTTAAACAAGTTTCACAGAATTGTTATAAATCTGCCTTGTACTCTTGAGATATGTATATACTTTGAGGTGTCTTTTAATAAGGGAAGGAGGAAATCTTATTATATAAATTTTTTTTTCTTAAATAAATGAACGTTTTGCAAAAGATTTAAGAGGAAATGGGAATAATCAATTCACATGTTAAATTGCTATTGATAATATGTTGTAGCATTATAACCTTTTGCAGTTGAATATACTCACAATTAAATATAAAATTTGACATTTTCCCCATATTATTTAAACAAACTCAACTGAATTTAATGCAAAAATTTGATATTAATCAACTTCTCTTTTTTGTGTAAATTTTTCTAGTGATATTTATTTTAATTGGTATAAAATTAGTTAATTTACTTCAATGTATATATGGAAAAGAAATGAAAGGTAAATTATGAAACAGTGATATTTTTCAAATTCTTATGTTTTTATGAATGGGAAAAACTAGGTATAATTCAGCAATTTTTAATTCTAGCATTTTATACATTATTAATGATTGAATATACTTGATTTTTTTAAAAATTTGTTTTCATATGCTAGATAAATTGGTTTGATTTTATATAAAATATTTAACTATTTTAAAAAAAAAAAAAATATTGTTTTTGGAAATTGAAAGTGAATGTAAAAAAATATATTTCAGTAGACGTGACATTGAAGAATTTTATATGTAATAGAGATGTAGATTTATATAATCATACATTTAATAATGTCTCACTATCTAGCTTATTTATCTGAACTTTATCTGACATTGTGTATGCAAACATGAAACCTAATAAATCATCAAAAATGAGTCTTATTTTCTGACATTCTTTACTTGTCATAGGACACTTGACATATGCATTGATTATTGTTACCAAAATCTTATGCCTATAAGTATAAAGAAAGCATTTCTGATATATTCTGATATTGTTTTTAAAAAGGGGAATAAAATGGTAAAGTTACCTCTGTTGAGACTTTCAGTGTATATGACAATGGTGCTACTAGTTCATAAGTGATTTAGAAAGTTAGAGAACTGGTAATTTTCATTTCTAAGATGAGGAATGCAACAGGTAACTGTTTACTCACACTACAGAACTATTAATGTCATAGTCAATGGAAATACACAACACATTGCATATTAATTGAATTGATGTATATTTTAAACATTTCATGAACAATGATGAATAATAATTTTATAAAGATGTAAGCTACATCAACCATAAGTTGATTCATTAAGTACAGTTGATAGAGGACAACCTTCCTATTCATATTTCAACATGTGATTTATTTTCCTTTGCAAAATGAGAAATATCCATTTTTGAAGATAACGGGTAAGAGATAAGAATTCTGTCTGATAATATTACTGATTAATGATTTTCATTAAGGGATAAGAATGTTTTTTGTCTCTATGTGTCTTTAACTGTCAGGGAAAAAAAATGTTTTAAGTTTTGTTGGGATACTCTACTTCATCCTCTATACTCGAAACATTCAACCATGCAGTTACTTTTTATTTATTCATTACAAATTATCTTAATCATTTAAAAAATAAATTCAATGAATGGTACAAAAATGTACATAGTGATATTTTGCTTACAAGTGTTTACTCCAGACATTTTGGAATAATGGCATTATGTCATTTTACTTATATATGTATATGTAACCGTTTAAGTGTGAAATTCGTTATTTCGTAGAATAACAAGGTATTTCATGAAATAATTAGACAGGTCAGTTAAAGTATATAAAATCATTGAATTCTGCGATTTAACTAGGTATTCTATAAAATAACGATTACTTGATCCTTAAAGTATGAAATATGGCCCTCGATAGGAACTAGATTGGCTGATCCTCCTATTAGGAACTAGAGATGGCCGAATATAACAACTGTACTCGAGATATCAGTTCAGTATATGTCAGCAAGAATTAATTTCCATTGAAGAAGTTCCAAATACTGACACAACACTTCAATCTGTTGCAACAGCTCAAAATTGCGGTACTGAACAAGGATTTAAAAAGTGCTCATGTAAAAAAAAATGTGTAATTTTAAAAAGTGGGTTTGTTTCAAAAATAATTAGCAGTCCAATCCATAGCATCATCACAGCAATCCTTGCTCTGATAAATAATGAAAAGTAAAATAAAGGTATCTCATAAAATTTAAATTAACATTCTCTTAAATTTTTGTTTAAAAAAAGTTCACATAATGTTTTTCTGAAGCAACAGTTGTTCTTCCCAGCATGTATTTTTGTTGATAATATTTAAATATAATCTATTTTTGCTGCATATTCCCCCCCCCTTTTCTGTTTAGCTCATGTTAGCAATATGAGCAATAAAAATTATATTATCTGATTTCCCTTATTATTTATCAATTATTCATCCTCAAAGAGATAAAATGTATGTTTGTTGTGAGATTTTTAGCTATTGATGATCAATTAATTTATAAAATATCTTTGAAATTGTTTACTTTTCACTTTAACAGTCTATCCTTTGTTATTTCATAGAATAACTAGGTAAAGCATGTAATTTTTCATCTATTATATACTTTAACTGACGTCTAGTTATTTCATGAAATACCTAGTTATTCTATGAAATAACTGAATTATACACTTAAATGGTAACATATATATAATGAAATAAATATAACCATAATAAATATATATACACATGCAATCTTTTTTTATGTCTGAAAAATAAAAGAATATAATTTATTATAAATTTTATTCTTATTTCTCTACTGGCTGAGAAGTTTAATTAATATATTTGAACTTTAAAAGTTTTCCCTTATCACACATTCTGAAGTATGAATGTTTTGCTTAACATCCTTGTAAAATTTCCATATTTTACAATCATGATTTTGTTAACTTTTTGCATCATATTTTGATATGTTTATCTTGTATTAAGATCTCTCATAACACAATATGGTTTTATTTTATTCTATTTAAAATTCCCCCAAGCGCACAATTTTTTTATAAAAAAGATTCAGTAGCTGTATATATAAAAATTTCTTATCAATGTGAGGATTTTCTTTTTTTTTTTAAAAAGAAAGTCACCCTTTTTGTTTGTATAATTAATATTATAATCTTAAAATAGCATTAAACTCATAGAAATATTTCTGTCATGTTTAAATTTTCTGAAATTTGTGATAATCCAAGTGTTTGAAATCATTAAATTTAATTATTTGAAATTGATTTATACTTTACGTATAATGTATACTATTACAGTTTGAGCAAAGTTTTGTAAATAATCTCCTAAATTTTTAGTAAGGTGATGCAAATCTTTCAATTCATTTTTTAATTTATAACTTAAGTTAATTTTGGTAAGGAATCAAAGTTCTGTGTTAAATTAAAATGACTCCAAATAAATACAGGAATTAGCATTTTTAGTTTATAAAAATTTTCTGAATGTCAACCAAAATTTAATTTTACTCTAAATGCACTATAAAAAATGTATAATTTTAAAATACATTTTTATGGAATTTCACATGTTAATTTAAAATATTTTTTAATATATTTAAAACTATCTGTTATTCATATGCTTTAAAATGAAATAGTAAATCATAAATCAATTTATTATAGTAAGCTTTTACAGATTTATAGAAATATGTTTATGAGCAAATAACTAGGATATCTTGGTTTAGTTATCAAGGCATTGATTTTTAAATGTTTTTCTTGTTGCTATTTCTGACATTAAATTTATTATCGACAAATTTTTTCCTGAGTAACCTGGAATATATCATTTTTCTCTGTTTGAAAGTGGGGAAATATATATTTGGTTCAGATTTATTATGAAAATTATTTTTTTCATACTAAAAAAAGTGATTTTTAAAAAATTATAAAAATTGGCTTGAACATTCTTTTTTTTCTCCTCAAATTACAACCTATGTGGTTGAAATTTACAATCACAAAAAATAAATTGTAAATAAAGACAACTACATTTGCTAGGTCTAAAAGTTTATAGAAATAAATATGTATAATTGAATACATATTTATTTTCTTATGTGCAATAAATTGAAGTTTTGTGTTTTATGTGCAACTTTTATATAACCTCAATTCAATATGCAACCTGTTAATTGGAACGAAACTCTGCAATAAGTAGAAGTTTCTGTGTGTTTATTTATTATTATTTTTATTTTTGATATATTTGTGCTGATTCACTGGATTTATTATTCAAAAGAAATCCTTTAATATTGTCCAATCTTATTAAAAAAAAAAATAAAGTTGTATTGATTGAAAATTTGCTGAAATAACAGTACAATTTTATATTACATTTGTTCACATTTTTTTATTATTTTTTTAAAATAAAAATTTTTTTACAAACACAAATAAGAAAATAAATAAATCAACTTAGGATTGTTGAAATATATATTTAAAAAATTTATAAGTGTATGAACTTTTTTGAGCAGCTTTTTTGTTGTAAAATAAGTGTGCAGTGGTTATAAAAATATAATTAAATCTAAATTTTAATTTTTTCTGAAATAGTTTCTTAAGTTGAAGGAAATTTCTTGAAAATTGTGTGAAGAATTTAAAAATTTATAATGTGCAGTTATTCTTTCAATAAATAAAATAAACTCAAATTGCTCAAATAAATTCATAGATATACATTTTTGCACTTAACATTACATAATTCACATGTATGAGTACATCTATCTAATGATGAGTTTTTTTTTAAAAAAAAAAATTCAGTTTCATTGAATTAATTTTTTTCCCAATAAATTGCAGTTCAGTATAATTAATCATGTGATGTTTTTTAAAAAAATATTGTTGTTTCTACAAATAAATTACAAATAATTTACTGTTTTTTAAATTTAAGGCCTGTATTTGGCTTTGATTACTTGGTTCAAAATCATTTGGTGGCATTGTATGTGTGAGATTTGTCAAAATCTTTTGATCATTTCAAAAAGTATTAATTTTTATCATTAAAATTGTTAAAAATAGATGTTAAGAAAAGTTTTCACTCAATTTTCACCTTTTATTTATTATTATTTATTTAAGCTCTTACATTTATTTCTGAATGATCAGTATTAGAGAAAAAAAATATCTCTTGAAATGAACTTAAGAATTTTATTAAAAGTGTAAGTAACAAACAGGTGATCCAGAAAATTAGTGAATTAATGTTTAAGTTTGTAGTTTTATAAGATAAAATCTGATTTAATCTTCAAAATGTTTACTTTTTAAAAATGTTTTTTCAAGTAGTTACACATATCTGATAATATTTCTGAAAGTTTTCATAAAGAATTTGTTCATTTGTTTTTGGATAGTTTTGAGTGTTTAAAATTATATTGAAACATGTAGTTCACTGTATCACTTTAAGTTTTTGTAATAGTTAGAAGTTTTATGAGCAAAATTGAGCTAGATAAATGAAATGAAGCTAGTAGAGGCTAGTTGAATTAATCTTATCCAGCTGAAAAATGGATGAACATAGTGTTTGTTTTATGGAGAATAAATCATTTGATTAGTTTCTTTTTTTTAAATGTTCTTAAGGGATTGAAATATTCCAAATAAAATGCCCAATATTTCACAAATTTTGAAAATGATTAATCTTTTATCTGTATAAATTATTTTATAAAACTTTTTGTCTGTTATCAGTGCTAAATATCTCAAGCATTTTTAATACCCCTGAAAAACCAAGAAGTCATTTAAACTTTGTAAAATGTCTTTTGAATAACTGAATATTCATGATAATAGAAATTTATGAATTGCTAAATAATGCTTATCTCAGTGTCAAATTTAAAACAATATTTCATACCTGTTTGCACTTCACTTTTATTGCTATTAGGTAAGCAAAATATGTAGTTTTTGTATACTTATGAACATGCATATAAATGCTTACTATTTGAAGATTCTAACAATGAAAAAAAAAAAGGGATTTACCTCTGCGACTCCTGGATGTGTTTTGTCAAACTTTCTCAGGTTTTCAAACTTTTCATCTGAATGGTATTAAGGTTATTTAAGAGAAGTTAAAATATTTTATAACTAAACTAATTACATTCTTTGATTTTCATTAAGAACATATGGTCCCTTTCTAGAAATGTATAGTAAAGAAAAAAAAATTCATATACCTAAACTTTAATATTATCGAGCATTGCTACAAGTCCCTAATTGGTAATATAGTACATTATAATCATTTTTTCAATGAATAGTAAAAATATGCAAAATTACTAATTTAGTAAGTGTAATAGAAAGCAAAGCATATTTTTACTTGTATTATATTTTAAAATGTCTCCCTCATAAGATGTAGTTTAAAAAATTTTGATTTCCCCTGCAAATTATCAATCAAAGTATCTGTTAGTTTTAAACTTTTGAAAGTGACTGTATTAACATCAGAATAACCAGTCTCTTAAATTGTAGAATTTCACAAAAATGTAATTTTTTTTCATAAAGCATCAATGCAAAAACACTTTCTTGTAATTTATTCTTAAGGCATTTAAAATTTTAACTAAGGCATGGAGTTATTTTATTTCATATATCAGTACAATTATTAAAATTTCTTATTTTGCCTTTGTTTTGGTGTTATTATTTACAAATCATAGCTTTAATTTAGTTTTTATGAAGTTTTGGGTATAAGTAGTTGGATCAGTAACCTGACATTCAACATTTTACTTTGGTTGGATTTTTCATGTTTAGCTAACTTTCTTTTCACTGTGTTATCATCTTTAGCAAGATGGATTTCATCGATGTTTCACATGCAACCTTAAATGCTTCTTCATTTTTATCAGAATTAGTTGAAAAAACATTTGCACAATAAACTTCTTCCCTTCCTTTATTTACGAAATATTTGCTACCATCTGAAAGCATATGAGATCTTTTTATTGCGACACATTGCACTTTTTTCTATCAAAAATGGAGATCTTAGTTGCTTTGTTGGAAAAGGGGGATGACTGATAAATAGTGAAACCACAGCTGAATAACTCAAAACAATTTTGCAATCAAAAGGCTATCTCTTCAGTAAATGTGCGGAATTCCACCTGTATTTTGAAAAAGGGAATAAATAGAATAGAGCACCCCCCCCCCTTCCCTGTGACAGAAAAAGATAACGGCATTTCAAGGTCACGAGAAGTTAAAAATAATGAAAGAATTTCATTTATCTTACTCTGGACTCAATTTGTTTCTGTTGGACGTTACTGGAGTATTATCTGATGAATAATTTACAAAATGATCTTCTCATGTATAATTTTCTTTTTTTTTTTAAATAGACATTAATAGAAAATTATAAAAAAGTCACTAAAAGACAGTAATTAAATTAAAACTTTGTAAGAAATTCAGGTGTTAGTAACACTGAAGCCGAAGGATTCCTTCGGGTGTTCTAATGTTAACAGCAGTATTTTAATAAGTAGATACGTTTATTTTGTCGGTCATTTGTGTATTTAATGAAATACATCAGCATATATTGACATTTTATTCTCTTTACATTTATGTAAAAATTTGGCAGGTGTGTAAACAAATTCTCGTAAAAGTGTACGAAAGAAAAATATAGTTTAGGTGTTTTGGCTTGAGGTTTATGTGCGAGGGCAGTCTGAAATGAATCTGACTTTTGGCCCCGTGAAAAATATATTACTTACGTGTTGCGATTGGGACCTTTATCTTCTTAAAATTAGTCCTCTTGTGTTTTCACACAATTAACTCACCTATCCTTTCACTGCCGAAAACACTTTTAAAATAGTGTTTTTCCATTGTCACCGTTCTGCATTTTCTCTTATCACTTTCAAAACAGGATCCTATCAATGGCATCTTTTTCAGAAGCAATCAAAACTTGTTAAGATCAATGCCTTGAGAGTATGAAGGTTGGGGAATTATTGAAATTCAGTTTTTCCTCATGAAGGCTTAGTTCTTCATGTTCTGCCGACAGCAGTTTTGCAGCAACTCCGCATATGTTTAAATAATCATTACGCAAAATTACTGATCTTATCCCATGTTTATACTCAATATGTCGAATGACTTAATCGAAAAACGCCACTCTGACAGCAGCTCCTCTCTGATGTGAGTGGTGCATAAGCAGCCAAGGCCAGGGCGTTCTCAAAAGGAGCACACTGGCGATGAAAAATGAATTGGAACTGAAGAAAATCAAACAACCTGCAGGCAGGGATGGAGAGCGGGGGGGGGGGGCAGCTATAATCACTGATCCAGTTGTAATTTTGGCTGCAGCTGAGTATATACATAAATTTGTTCAGTGTATGAATTAAGTTTTTATGTCGTGTTAGAGTGACTTGAGCTGCAGAAACCACTTTATGGTTATGAAAACATATTTTAATTTTGAATTCTGATTTGTAAATAATGTTTATGCTGTAAAATTGGATTTTCGTGATCTTGTATCGAACTAAAAATATTTCTAGAAAATTGAGATATGTATAGAGAAATCTGCTGCCTAACATAAATCGTGTTGAATGACACTATTTCTCACTTAAAGGAAAACATCCAAGCCGTGGCGTAACGTACACCACCGCAATCCCCGCATTGCGGGTGGTTCAGGATTCTGGGGGACCCAAAGCTTGGCTGACCCCATGTACGTATTTAACCAATTTTTAAAATATTAAAGAAGAAAAAAAAAACGACTTTTTGCCGGGGAGGGGGCGTAATGTTCTCCGTTACGCCACTGCATCCTTACATGCAGAAGCGTAACGGAGAATATTAGGGCTCCTGCAAAATCCGGTTTGGCGCCCCAAACCGGATTTTACAAAGGGTATGTATATAATTAGGCTTGTTCAGGGGGCTTAGAGCCTCCTAGAATCCTGGTCCCCCCCCACCCGCGATACGGGGGTGTACGTTACGCCACTGCAAGGATGTGTATTATGCCATCTACGTGCAAAGTGGCCGCACCCTAGCATTTCTACCGAGTACGAGAATATTCAAGATTACGTTCTTTTTTAGACAGACTTAGTGTACTAATCTGTACTAGTTTTCGAATTCGTTTTAATTTTGTAGTTACTGGTTTGTTTCCCCTCTTCTTTTTCTGGTGTTATTCCCCAGTTTTCTAGCCGTCCAAAAGTAAAATAGAAATAATCTTTTCTTTTTGCTACTTAACATGTCAAAAGTTGTTTGCTGGCCTTCAGGAATCTCGAGTAATTCCTTGCTTAAAAAGAAGCTGGTTAAACAAAATCGTTGCTTCAGATTCTAAAATTTAAAGCTGTTAACAAAACATTTTGGGTTTAAGTATTTCATTGTAATCGGATGGCTGTAGAGAAATGTAATCTTTAATGTATATTATTTTAAGAGCTTATATGTTGCGCTTTTAGCGTCATACTTTGTTATTGTTTAAACCGACAGATTTGACTTGCGTGCGTGAAACGTGTGTTTTTAAATCTTGAACTTTTTACATTTTGTTTACATTACGGGGAATTTTTATTTATTCAACGTTCAAACGTTTAAATATAATTCTGTGTTGTAAAACATAAAGCATGCCGTATCATCTTATGCTAGAAGAAAAAAGGCTAGTATTTTTATTCAAATTGCTGATTTGGGAACATCTTTAAAACAGTAAAGAGTAAAAAAAAATCACCTTTGATTTTAATTTTTAAAAATTTTATATCCAACGAAAAACGAATTCAATTTTATTGAATTGGCAAGATAATTATTAATTCTTTTTACTGAGATATTCTTAGTATGAATGATGAAAATGTTCATAATAAAGGCAGTGGGAAAGCAGGAAATTTTTTTGTTACTGTTTGACTAATATTTTTAAATAGCCTAGTGCAGCTGTTCTTAAACTTTCGATCGGCGGTCCCCCTTTATGCATCAGCTTGACATCGCGGACCTCCAAAATTTTGAAGACCCTTCTCTGACTCGGTCGAGTGATATTAAGGTTCCTCAATGGTCCCAAGACTGCCTCTGCTATTTATACAGACTTTTTTAACACTTATTTTTTTTCCTTCAAAAAAAGTAGTGAACATCTAATTATATATGTATATTTAAAGTATTACAAAATGCAAATTTCAAATGAATAAATAATCTAGGCGCAATTTCATTAGGAAATCAAATGGATGCAACCTTTGTCGTGTTGGCGGGCTATGTGAATTCAATTCTTAATCTTTGCACTTACTTTGACTGAAATTTTTTTGAAAATATTACTTTTTAGTAATGGATATGCAGTTGCAAATAATAAAAAAACTGAATTAATATTCTTGATCGAAATACATGTTCTGGTAATATGTGATTTAGTCTAGGAGGGCCACATCCTTAACTTTTTCCACCAGGTCTTTTAATCTGTAAAAGATGGAAAAATAAACATGAGATGAGACAGAGGCGTAACGTGCACCCCCGCATTGCGGGGAGGGGGACTCTAGGGGGCACAAAACTTGACTGACGCTAAGTACGTCTTTGGGCTTGAGGCCCAAATCCTGAGTTTGAAGGGGGCCCTAATGTTCTCCGTTACGCCACTGAGATGAGGGTCCTTCGTGGACTCCCTAGAAAGACGCTGCGAATCCTCGGGGGTCTGCGGGCTACAGTTTAAGAACCGCTGGCCTAGTGGAAAATATTAAAATTAATTCTGAGATACTGCAGCATCTTTTTCATCTGTATCTCAAAATATTATTTTAGTAATCGTTACAAAAAATTTCTAACAAAAAAAAAAATGTTGAATTTTTAGGGAGAACATGTGAAAATAGGTAGACGAATGAATTAATATTCTTTTATTGCAGACCTTTGCAAATTTATCATGATTTTCACTGGTTTCCTTCCTTCATCCGTTAATTTTTGGAGAAATAAATTCCGTCAGTTGTCAGTTGGTTGATGGAATAACTCTCCGCACTGTCGGCCAACAGAGTGGCAGAAACTGCTCACTTATGTAATCACTTATTGACTTAGAACTAAGAAAAATTTACATCTCTTTTGAAACTGATGTTCGCGATTTATGAACAAATTCTAATTGCCACTAAAATACATTTATGAACAAATAATAATTTTAAATGGGAATGTGATAGTAATAAAGGCAGTATGCTAACGCTTTCAATACTTTCATTCGATGTAGAATAAATTTGAAATTTTACTTTTGGATTTCAGAACTTTAGACAAGGGTTATGAGAAAACCACAATTTACATCTGATTTCGAACCTCAATATAAAATAAAGGGGACTCTTTCTCTCTCATTTTTTTTTTTTTTGGCGGGCTTTAAAGAAACGTTGAAGGCAGAGCAGACTAAAAAATTAAAAACTATGGAAGTTTTTTCAAGCTCCTGAATCAAACCTTTTCTTATTCAATTTAAGATTCATTACTGGATTTTTTATGTATTTTCTAGGAAATTACATTTTTACAAAAAATTCGATTAAAAAATATTCTGATTTTTTACCTTAATTATCCATGGCGATTGTGTTCGAATTATTAGTCGATGTGCACATGGGACTGATTTCCTAGGATTTTTTAAAATCTCCGTTCTAGAAATGTTCTTTTTTAAATGTTATTCTTTTGAAAATAGTTTTCAAAACTTTTTGAATAACGTTAAAAATAATTAAAAGAAGGGTGGAAAAAATCACAAATTCAAATGCCATGTGTTAATTTAACACAATACGCAAAATTTTATATACATAATTTTTGATTGATACTTTATAGAGAATCTGAACACATAATTTTAATAAGTTGTAAATTTCATAAAGTTCAATGTAGGAGGGCATAACTAGTACCAAACAAATGTATAAAACTTGCTGCTTGAGATGTGTAGCAAATGCAAGGTCTAGTGTGAAGTAATTAAATCACTTAAGCGGAATAATATATTTAAGTTCTTCAAATTGCAAGTAAAAATAATTTTAGAAGCTAGAAATTATTCTAAGCTCGAAGTGTCATGTTGAAAACTAAATCACTTTATTGGGTATAACAATGTTTTGCTATACTTCTTCCATAGATGTTGATATTCAAAATATCAGTTTCTCCCGATTGGTTCTGAAACCATTTTTGTACTAAAACTGATGCTTTTAGCATGTTTGAATATAAACTTCTAAAAATTTAAGTAGACTCGAAGTAAAATGGATTGAAATCCAGAGTAAAATAATAAATAAATAATGAAAAATAAAAATGAACCAGGGAATTTTCTTCCATATAAGAGTTGTTCATTGCATACACAGCCTCTGAACTGCATTTGAAACATTTTGTACCAAAACTTAAAAGTCACGGATTCTTTTCGAAATACCAACATTAGCTTCATTGTACTTTTATCTATGAATATACTTACTCGATCAGGTCGTGATGATAGGTCACAGAAACACCTGCAGTCGTGATTTTTCCAGTACTTAGAAAATTCCGGATGGTTTTTGCAAAATGTGCTTATCTATGGCGGCCGAATAGGTTTTTTTTTTATCAGTTATGTCTGGAAATTTTTACTTCGCTGTGCCGAAGAAGATTTATGTATAGATTTTACTCCTTACCTGAATCAAACATGGCATGTTAAAAGTTTTCTAGTTAATCTCTCATTGCATTTTGCTAAAGTGAGTCTGATGAAGTTAAATATTTTGTGAGAAAAATTTTTTGAATTAATTTTTGTAATGTTGCTATCGATTTAAAATAAGAGGAAACTGTCTCATAAAATTTTTTCATTTTTATAAAATTTGTATTTTTAGTTAACTTTTTTTGATTTTTTAAAAAAATGTCGTTACAAATTTTATTGTGAAATCAGAGCAACAAAAAATAAAATGGCGAAAAAAGGAAGAAATGTACAACCATTGTTTGCTATTTGTTTTAAACAGTTTTGATCATTTTTTACCAACTATTTTAGTAGTACAAACGTCTGTTTTTCGATCTTATTTTTTGACCAGTATTTGCGTTGTAATAGTTATGAAATTGCATTGTGTTATCATGGTCACCTACTTATTAAAGCCAGATGTCATTAGATGAAAAAAGAATACACGCTACAATAACTTTTAATGTGGTAAATGCGTAGGCTGCAAGAAAGCTGTTGAGTGAATCCTGCACATCTCCTTCTTTACTTTTCTCATACGCTGCAGTGTTCTAAACTCCTGATGACATGATAACAAACACATGTCGTAGATGGCTTTTGTAATTAAGTGTGCTTTTAACTTTCAGAAGTTTTTTTTTATCCAAATCCGCCTTGGTTCTTGAAAAGGTACAATTGAATTCGTAATAATCGTAGTATCGTAACGCAATTTGCAATTCTTTGTTCAAAATATGGTTAAATGGTGTCATTACAGAGTTAACCCTAATTAAATTGGAAATTGTTATTAAAATTCGTTATTCAAAATGTGAAAAGAATAAAACTTAAGAGCAACGGTTATATCAAAAGAAGATGTTCCCGATTTTTCTTTTATTTGCTGGTGTCTAATTTGTTGATTTATTTCATGGTTATAGATGATATGGTAATTATTTTTTGTTATCAAATACAAAAGATTCCACAAAATTTTTTGTTTTGTTTTGTAAAGTACATTTTTCAATCTAATTTGTTCTTCAATTTTAACTCTACAAATTCTTTCAAATCTAGCATTTTTTTATGAATAATTTACCAGAACAAATATGCATAATTTTATTTTTGATAAGTTTATTTATTTGTTTAATTCATTCCGTGTTTAGTAATTCAATTTTTGAATTAAGATTTATTTTCCCTTTCAATAACACACCACGCAATTTAACACCATATTAGTCTTAACATATTAATATTTAAACCACTTGATTTAAAGTATTTCAAAAAATTCATTTTGCGCCTAAAAGCAAATTCTGGGAAATATTTTAAGAATTGATGAAAATGTATTTACGTCAACAATACATTTGGGTTTTATCACGTGACCTTCATTTTTGTAAACGAAATGTCAAATGCACACTGTTCCAAAAGTGACCACTTAAAAAGACCAATTATTTTCTTTTTTTCGTTCTCTTCGAACTTACGGAATTCACGCGCTCTTTGCCATATTGAATGCAACGATTATTTCCCTCTCGTAAATGCTTATAATAAACCCTTTGTCATTTTCCACAATGGGCTTGGACTTTAAGTGTTCGAAAAAAAAAATCGTCTGAAAATTCGTACAAGTGTTTTAAAAGAGCAGCCGTTAATAAGCCAAGTCTTTTTACAATAATCGTTCTTCATAAAAGAACGCGCCGAAAGAAAAGTGAATATTATTCTTTCAGTGGGGAAAAGAACGAAGAATTTCTTTTTTGATTGTGTTGGTAAAGATTGCAGAATACGACCTGCCAATGCTACTCGCGTGTGCTAGAGGGGTGTGTGGGTGTAGGTGCCTGATGGAGTGAGTTACTTGACTCGTTCAGTGTTGAGTTCGACCGCGGGTGGGCATTTTTAATGGGATCCGTGTTGGCTTTTCGTCCTTAGCGCTTTTACTACCGGGGTTTCTTGCAGTTTCGACCGTGGATGGTTCGGATCGGTAGTGGTCGTTTTGGATGGTGCTGTGTGTTGTGAGCAAACTTTCTGTTTTGTTTCTATGATGACCCTTTTGTGTTGCAGTGGACGGCGGCCGGAGGAGAAGACGAAGAATGCCGACAGGGTGACAGAAGCAAATAAGGTAAGTGGGAATAATTTCTTGTTTTTCTTTTTCGAGTAATCATTTCGTTAGCGGAGTTCTTTCCACGCGCAGTCTCTTTTCATTGTTTTGGTTTTCAGTGCTGTTTGCCAAAACGTAAACAGAGCACTTGTGCGTCTGTTTTGTTTTGGCAAATTTGAAGAATCACGTCGGGTTATTTTTAGACCTTGTGTTAAACAGGTGTTTTTAATTTTTAAAAAAAATGATGATAGAATTTGAATCTACGGATAGAATTTTTTTCAAAAAAACTTTTACTTATAGATTGGATATTATTGCAACATTTTTCATAAGCTTAAAATTTTGATTTTTTAAAATTCAAAAGGGATTATATAAACTTGATTTTGCAGGTAGGTAATAGAATATAGCCTTGTTCGGTACATATTATATTAAAAATTGAATTGTTCACAATTTATGTAAGTAGACTTGACTTGTATGTGACAGTATAATTGGGCTGTGCCAGTAACTGATAGAGCATTGTATTCACATGTTTTGTTTGTACATGTTATATAATAAACTAAAATATTTTGATAATTTATGTAAATAATTTATTTAAAAAAAAAAGAGATTTTGGCTGAAAAAAATTTGCATTGCTTATTTTTGATACTTTAAAAAAATGTTACGAAAAAAATTAGTACATTCTATAAATTTTTTTTAATTTATATATTCTTTTGCTTTAATTTTTCAATATTTATTTTTAAAAACATTTAAATAAACAGAACTTTATATATAAATTGTACTTTATCGTCGTTGTATGTTTAGTTCTATAAAATCAATCAATCAATAAAAATGTATAAAGATCTATTGCTCTTATTTTGTATTATTCATATTTCTGTACATAAACGTAACAGTATATTAATTTATAAATATTTTTAAATGGTTCGTTTTGAGATGTTGAAAAGCCAGACCCATATTTTGAATAAACATTTTCTCTCAATGTTTATATTTTGCCAATATCTGATAAATTTAATGAAAACAGATATGTTATCATGTTATTTCGGAAATAAAAACTATAAAGCGTCTATAAAAATTTTATCTGAGTTTTAAACAACATTTAATTTGTTGCAGATTCAATAACTTTTATCAGTTTTACGACTTGTTTCTTAAGTGACCAGATTTATTTCCCAGTATTCATTGAATGTTATGAAATATTTTTCAATTATTCAGTAATAACAGATAAGTACTCAGAACTTTTAAACCAACCAATGTGCATAATGTTATGAGGGAAAATTGTTTAATATGAAATCGAACGAGATTTAATATATATTTTAAAGCCTATAAAAATTGAAACTTGAGGTAATATTTTTTCAAAAAACTCTTAGACTAGCTAAAATTTAAGGTGTTTCCGACCTTGTGTGTGTGTGTGTGCTCCTTCATCTTAATACTAGTCGTGGGAGTTTGACTTGGATAGCATCCATCGTCAAAGATGATAACAATTACATTTCGCCATTCTTTCTTGCTGCCAAAGTTCCGCATTTCTAATACCACGTTCCTGAAATGGCTTAGATCCAACTCAAAAATCTGGAAGAAAAAACATGTCCAATCGCGGTAAATTGCATTTCTTCGTGTATACTTATTCAATGTTACTGGATTAGTAGCACTCGTAAAGCAGCTCGAAATGAACACATTCTAAGAAGTTGACCTGCTACTAATGTTTCTTGTAATGATCTTGGAATATGAGTTCTTTTCCATTACGAACTCGTTTTTAAGTTGTGGTTTACGACTTTCTGCACCTGAGAAGTTGTTGCAACCTTGACTTATCGTGAAAGCGATATGTTAAATCTAAGTTTTCACCTGTCATGTGTAATTCGTGTTATTTTGCCCTCCAGATATGCACTTGGTTAAGGTATGGGCGGCGTGTTTTTAATTTGGTGTTGGATGAATTTCAAATTTTGGCTTTTCGCAGAAATGAAAATTGAGACTTTAATTAAATAACAAATTGCTTTAAGTTTGTGCTATTGCTAGTATAATGTTAACGTGCGTGTTTATTTAGTCTTTCCACTTTGTGTTTTACGGTTCTTTTTTCTGTTAAAATCATTCTAATAAATCGTTTTTCTGACATTGGTTAAGGTGGCTTTTTCATGTATCTACGTACCATTCTTGTATATTTCATGAACATTTTGTTGTAATATTTATCAATATGGTAAACATAAATCTTAATCTTAAGTAATATTGATTGCAGAATCTTCATCTTTTTTTTTTCAAAATAATTTGCTACTTATGAGTATTTAAGTTGCCAATATTCATAGCTTTTATGGTTTTGCTCATTTCCCCGATGTGTTTGTTTTTGATATGTATTCGTTTTTTTTTCTTTTGTTGTCTCTTTATTTCCATTTGCTTGAAAATTTTGTCTCCTAAAATTTTTTTGTTTTATTAGATATTCTAAGCGCATTTCATTATTGCATTTTTCTTTTTTCTTAGATATATGTGTATACGTTTTCAATGCTATTGATATAAACTTTTTAAGATTTCGTGTTTTAGATTACTTTGTTTTAAATTTATAGAAATATACAGCATAAAATAAAGGTTTGTTTCTGAGTACAAATAGTGAATATTACTATAGCGAATATTAGTTAGTGTATATTTTAAGCTATAAAAACGTATTTCCTTTTTAAGAAGGAATTTTATTCTCACATCGATTTAAAAGTAATTGTTGGCAGTTATCAAACCCTGAACCTTTAAACACCTGCCTTTACTTCTATCACTAGGTTTAATTAGAGACATTTAAAATTTCGTTTTTGTTCCATTTAACTTGTAATTTGGGGAGGAATTTCGAATAAAATTGTGGTGTGTCAAATGTTCGAAATCGAATCTTCCAATTGGGTCATAAGGCGCGAACGGATGTTGAAAAATGATTCGAGGAATACGACAATGAGGAAATGTCAGTGAGTGTTGTGTAATTTATTTCAAGCCGCCTCCGTTCATACAGTGGTGGGTAACGCACTAACCCACTTTGAAGTGTTTGCTAAGGATCATCTGCTGTTAATATGGAGAAATGGACTCCTTGATAGACCAAATTAACGCCTCAGCTTATGAGTTTTGTGTGGTCTGTAATTACTGTGTACTTGGAATGCAACTTGTCTGCACTGGGTGACGGTTTTCTTTGTTCACTGTTAAATTATATGCCTTTTAATTTGGGAGAAATAGTTTTTTTTTGGGCTACCGAATGCTTCACCTTTTTTTTTTTTTTATCTTAAAAAAATTTGGTAGCATAGTGTATGCGTTTATCGTAGGGTATTTAAATCAATTTAATAGTTCGTTTGTAGAAAAATAAAATGTTGATGTACAAATATTCTTGTCTCAATTTGTGAATTTCTTTGTTGGCAGAATTGCTTTATTCCCAGTGGCGTAACGTACACCCCCGCTTTGAGGGGTGCCCAAGGTTTTAGGGGGCCCAAATCCTGACTGACGCCAAGTATATACCCTTTTTAAGATCCGGCTTGGGGCCCAAAACCTGACTTTGCAGGCGTTATCATCTCCGTTACGCCACTGTTTATTCCTATTATATCTTTGGAATGTTTTACTGTCCAGTTATCGTATGTTATAGTTCGGTTTTTCATTTTATGCGTGCAATCAAATTTCATCTCCCCCTCATTAAATTATTTCTAGCATTTATTTCCATTTTCTAAATCGATAGTGATCTTTGAACTATTTTAAAGTTTTAAAAAATGTTTAATACTGTTACTTGTCGGTTTTTTTGAGCATTTAAATGTATTAATTTAGGCCAAAGGCTCGATATCTTTTCAATGATTCAAGGAATCAGAATTCCCTTGTTTCTCATTTTTATGAAGATTTCCTCCAAAATGCAGGTAGATTTTTTTTAAAAAAAACTTTTTGCAAACAATAAATTTACTAGGTAAAATTTGAGAAAATTTTGTTATAATTCAGGAAAATTTGTAGGAAAATTCGAAAAAACTATGGGAAAATATAAATGATTCGGCACATCTAAGGCACAAATGCGACCCAATGCCGAAAACTTGAGGTCAATTGGTTGCTTATTGGCTGAGAAAAAGGTACGACAAAATATGGAACGAAGACGAAGAAAAGCGCGCTAAAAGTATCAGTTGTCTTCCATTTCTGTGTGTGTTTTTTTTTTAAAAATCTTGTATGGAGTAGTTTTTTCTTCGGTGTGTATTGTTAATTATTAAAAAATATCTTGCCAAAATTTTCCTTAAGCAAATGAGTTAATTGCTTTAAAAAATGTTTATTCCCAGTTTTAATTCTATCAACGTTAATTATTATCTTCTGATTTTGTGTGTTATTGACTGTAAATCTCATGTCTGATAACGAATATTTCTGAATAATAATTGTGACCGAACTTCTTTAAAATTCTACAAGGTTGAAATTAAATTTCACTTTGTAAGAAAAGGCAGGATATTAAGATGCAAAAGATCAAGTATGTATTTTTTATTATTTTTTTTTTTTTTTTTTAACATTTATAAACCCCGTGCACCACCGAACGTATAACACGGGGTATATTTTTTTTTTTTTTTTTTTTTTTTTTTTATTAACACACAGTTTATATTTTTAAAAAATAGCATGCTTCATTGCTTTTTGTCTTGAAGTCTTGTTCACATTTATAAAATAATTTGAGTAATTTTCGATATAGGTCTCAACAATCAAAAATAAATATGAAGTTGAGAAGTAGAGTATTACATTTCATTGATTTATCCAATTTTATTGAAGCCTCCTCCCCAAAGTAATATCGACATCTTATTGATGGTACAAAACGGACACAAAGTCTAAACTTTCAGAAAGTCCTAGAGCACATCAATCTTTTTAATCAGTTAGCTGTCCAAATAAAATCTACTCAGTAAGCTACTTCAACAAGGTCGAATTCTTTAAAAAAGCCACAAAGCTCCTTTTTTGTTGTATTTTTTTCTGGCAGATTTCGTTGAAAAAGTGGTATCTGGCATTGTAAAAAAAACTTGAGAGCTATGTGTGAGACATATTTTCTAGGGTAGTTTTTTCTTCTTTTGCTTAAGATCAGAATGAATTCATGCGGAACTAACTAAAAGTTGTAACAAAAAAAAAAAAAAAAAAAAAAAAAGTTTTTTTCCCCTGCATTTGAAACATTAAAATTCTCAAATTTTACCAAAGTATTATTTTATTTGTTGCCGATAATTTATTTATTTTTCATTTTATTTCAATAGTAGTGGAAAAGAATCTTCATTTCGGCAAATATTTACTTTAAAAATATAATTCTGTCAAAATGGAACAAATCGTCTGGAAAAAAAAATATTATGAAAAGTGTTTTAGTAGCATCATAAAAAGGGTTACCAAAAATTTTGTTTTTTTAAAATGTGTCTTGCCCGTAAGTGCAGAATTTCTTCATTATTTTTAAAACAATAAAATTTTTCAACCTATTCGAACCTATTTATTCGAATAATTCCATTCTTAGTTCCATTTTCATGTCCCCCCCCCCAGCATTTGAAATACTAAAATACTCAAATTTTGCAGAAGTATTATTTTATTTTTTTAACGATAATTTATTCATTTTATTTCAATACAGTGAAAAAGAATCTTAATTTCAGCAAATATTTACTTTAAAAATACAATTCTGTCAAAGTGAAACAAATCGTCTGGAAAAAAAATATTATGAAAACTGTTTTAGTAGTATCATAAAAAGGGTTGCAAAAATGTTATATTTTTAAAATGTGTCTTGCCCGTAAGTGCAGAATGTATTCATTATAATAAAAACAATAAAATTTTTCAACCTATATGTATTTATTTGAATAATTCCATTCTTAGTTTCCATTTGGAAATCGAAACAATTAGCAATTCTGTCATATTCCACCAATAACATAGGAAACTTGATGAAACGAAAACTATTGCTTTTCCTCATCATATATTCCCGCTGAATCCCATTATATGCGTCGCTTTATCCTAGCATCTTTCTGCAAAAGGATGGCAAAGAGGGGGTGCGAACAGCAAGTGGTGTCTGCTATGACTCACTTCCCAACCCACCTTCCTTTCCAGAAGTTAGATATGACATACGGTTATCGTAGGGAAGGGGGATTACCTACAGACGGTTACCATGGCTACGCCCGTGAAGAGCGGGAGCTGTTCTCCCAATCCCCATTGAAATGGATGCTTCATCCGTTTTAATAATGCAGACGAATGGAAATCGTTTAGGTTTTGTTTACTTTGTGCCCTGATCGTCGGTTTCCGAATAAGTGGTTTCGGATCATATCAAAGTTTATGGAGAATTTTCGGGAATGAATACTGATGATCTGTTTTCCACGATACTGAAATACATTGTTTTAATTTTATTTGTTTGTATTAAGTTTAGTTTCTGTGGCAACAAATTCCTTTTGTCAAACGTTATTTTAGGATTATAGGATTTACAGAGAAATTTATTGATTTAATTCGTATTGATTTTTTTCTATAAAGGGGTTCTTGATTTCAGTGATATCAACAAAGCGTATAATTAAAACATACAACAGGATTAAAAATAAAATACGAAGTTCTGATCTTGGTTCTAAGAATAGGGATGAATATTTGTGAGATATTTATAAAATGGAACGGAATTTTGGGGATCTTTTTGTTGAAATAGGCAATATTTTCGTATGATTTTACGTTCATGTATACAAAAAATTAAAAAGTAGTGTCATAATATAAATTTCACAAGTGATATATGTTGAGATATTTTAAAAAGTTTCAGTTATATGGTAAGTGAGAGAGATTGCTTCAAAAATTTCAAAAATGATATTGAGTTTTTTGTTTGAAAAATATTGAATATCTTAAGTAACTAAAGAATAGAAATTAAAATTTTTTTTTAAAGTTGTATTGCTTTATGAAGGGGGAGGGGGAAGAACTATTATCATGTATACAAAAAATAAGGCATTCACATAGATTTGCTCAGTTTTTTCTTTTAAAAAAAATTGAAAAGAAAGTAAATTAAAATGAAGATGGCACCAAAGGAGATAAATATTCTATGAAATGCTCTGCAGTTTTATAGCCACATAATTTTTTTTTAAAATTAAGACAGTACATATTTTTAAATGATAATAATAAAACTAAGGATAATAATGTTAATAATAAAGCTTTCTCGTTTGCATTTTCTATGGATGAATTTTTATTGCTTTCATTCTTCAATTTTTACGAAGAACATTAACTATTCTTAATACAATAGGAAATTTTTTTTACATATGAAACTCACAAACATCAACTTTGCTCAACGTAACCCTTATTATACAAACGCTGCTGTACCTAGATGCAAATCAGTTGAGCATAAGTACACATTCCAAGACAAAACCGGAAGTGTGGAATTATTTTTCGTAAATTCCGTTTTATAAAAATCAGTTACGGAAACAGTTATCAGTTAGAGACAATAATAGGAACCGTTATATTTAATCGAATATGTTATAATCATGTAACTGCGAAACGATTTATAAAAATAAATGAAATTAATCTGCTTAAACACATATTTGATTCTGATAAGTGATAATGACAAGTTGTTGGTCCCCCCCCCCCTCAAAAAAAAACTTCAACAATTTTGATTTAAAAAAAATTATTTTTGTAAAAATCAAGATTGTTAAAATGTTATTTTTCCTTATCGTTTTTTCTTCCATTTATATACTTTTAAGAATTTTGCAAGAAGCAAAGACAGTTATAAAAATGCAGTTTCTAAAAAGAAAGAGAACAACATATGAAGCCCTTAACGCTCACATTTTAGTTGTTGGGGGAAAAAAATAGTTCTTTATTTTTTCTAAACAAATAAGTAGAAACTTCAAAATTAATTCTACTGAATTAAGTTACAGAATACACGCGACGATTGGTTTAGAAATTTCGGTCGTGCAAATGATCATCATACTACGTAGAGAGTGAGAGAATATTAACGTCGCACTGATTCTCAACACGAGGGCTTTTGGCGACGGTCCGCGTAATTTTGAACCATGGTCAAGTGACGCGGACGACATCTGAGCTGGCACCCCCTCTCCTAACTACCACACCAACGGGAGGACGTTTGAGCTCTCGACAGATTTAAAGTGCATCGCACCCCTACACGGCGGATCTTTAGTGTTACTAGGATCGAACTCATGACATGCTAGCCGTGATCTGATGCCTAGACCACTCGGCCACATACTACGTAGAGAAAAATCGTTTGAAATAAAAATAAAGTTGTAGGATTATTTTACAGACCTCGCTTTTATATTGAGGCTATTAATATATTTTTAAAACTTCTGTCTTGGAAATCGTATATTGTTATTTTTAGCTGTTTTCGGGCAACCGCTGCCGAAAATTAAAAATAATGATAGATAAAATATTTTGCTTGAAATTAAGGTTTTTATTTTTAAATGTTTTTGCCAAGTCCAAGTATGTAAAAAATAAATTTGTTACAAAGGAATTTTTATTTTAGAATTTTTCTCCTCAATTTGATGTGTGGAGGCTATTCTTCGATTTTTGTACCTAAAACTCAGTTCGAGTTCCTAGGTCCTTATTTGGCTTGGATATTTAGTGAGAATGAGGTATCAGAGCTCTGTAAACATTTTTATCTGATCTTGATTCAAACAGACAAGATTTAATCGCCAATTACGCATTATTCGGCTCTTATGTGACGTTAATTTGTTTTAATAAACTTAATTGACATTTTACCTTTCGTGTTCAGAATCTTTTTAGATTTTAGATTTTTAGTCTAATAAAGCTTGACAGAGATTTGCAAATACCAATATCGGGAAGGAGAGAAAAATAATTTTTTTTTAAGAATTACTAAATACGCCAAAAATATTATTTTTAATAAGCCCCCAAGTAGCTTACTCTATTTAATACTGATGTATTTATTATATTAGTAGGAATTACTTAATGGGGATTGGATGATTGGCAAATACAGTCGAACCTCCATATTACGAACCTCTATTTTGCGAATTTTTGTATGTAGCGAACTTTTTCCTGGAACCAAGAACATTTCACGATTTTCTTCGTACAATAACCTCCCAATAACGAAGTGCTTTTTCTATGTAAAGAACTTTCTCTCTTGTGATTCATTTCTCTCTCTCCCTATTTGTTCAAGTATTTCTGGACATTTCAAGTTATTCTCTTGTTTTAACACATTTTATGGTGGTCATAAATCTTGCACTTTGGTGCCTAATTTTCCAAGAGCAATAGAATTCTGGTGGTTTCATCTAAACGATTTGAGGTTAAGTTTCCCTGCGGGGAACAGGCACTCCGCAACCATTCTACCATTCTGGTTTTATCAGTGCAACCTTTAACCCCCAATGTCCAGTTCACTGGAAATATCTTCTATATCATCTTTCACCCTCCGTAGAGTTGTCTCGTGTACCCGTGTCCTTGACTAGTCCTTGAAAAGAAAAACATCACTTTCTAGTTAGAAAATAATGTATGTTTAAAATTACTCAAATGCTTAAAATTAGAAAATGTATATCGTTGATCATCCAATGTAACAATATGTTGGGCGTCAAATTATAAGGGGGTGTGACCCAATGTAATGAAGGGATACGCAGGGAATGGGTTCTTAACTATGTCCACTAGTTAATTAAAACACGTTTTTCGTCAAAACAAACATTTACATACATAACTAGAGAACTAACATTTAGAATAGAACTAAAAGGGGTCGAAGCGCATGCTCGAACGTCCTTACAGTTCCGAAGCTTGACCAAGATTGTTCTACCCGCTAGGAGGCGTAAAGTCTTTATATTGTTAATAAGGGAAGAGTCTAAGAATGGGGGGTTACAAATGTCCTTAAAATTCAAAAATCTTAATTTAAAATTTTTTTTCTAAATGCTGAAAATACAGTGTTCCTCGATATTCTTTTTTCTCGTTTTCCTTCCAGTTTTTCTTTCTTTATTTTTGATGAGTAAGGTATACAAAATAAATATTAATTAACAAAAAGTTCTGAATAATTACTTTTTTAAAATACATAGTGTTTATGGATTTAAAATTTGTTTTATGTGGTTTTTAAGTATATTAAAAGATGAACCTTTATATAAGGAATTTTCCATATAACGAACTTTTTTCGGGATTTAGCAACTTCATTATATAGAGGTCCGACCGTACTTTTAAATCAATAATTATGAAACTTGTTGAGAGGTGCATAAATTGCATTGTACTCATGTTTCTGTGACACATGCACAGGCACGCACTCTCTGCGACGGAATTTTTTTGTTAAATATTGTAAAGTGAAGTTTTCCATGTTGGGAATTATTTGGTGGTTATGGTTTCGAACTTCATGCCGGCGTCTCATGAGTTCGAGCCCTAGTGCCACAAAAGACCCGCCGTGCAGTAGAAGGGCTGATGCATGTTAAATCTGTTGACGCTCATAGTCCTTGGCGTTGTGTTGCTGGAGAGGGTAGTGCCGGCTGAGGTGACTGCTTGACAGTGGTTCAAATTTACAAGGTCTGTTGCCAATAACTCTTGTGTTTCGCAAAAGGGCAACATTAATAAAGCACTCTCTTAGTATTGTGTAAATATAAAGTATTAACTTGGGGATCCTCTTTGGGGCATGTGATTGTTCATGATCCCATCATCAAATCACGTAATGCAACTGTATAGTGATTCATATTGCATTCACACTGTATTTGACGTTATTTCTGATGGAAAATAAATTTTTATCATCTAACAAATGACAAACGCATAATGTTATTTTTGAATTAAGAAAATGAAATAATGGATTATAATGTTTAATGTTAAAAGTTGGGCTTAAGTTTTCTATAGCATGAAAAGGTCATTGAGATTACTTCAGCTGAAGTATTTTAACAAATAAATGGCAAAAATAATATGGGTAAAAGTAGTCATTTGCTCTTGATGGGTTGTTAACCTCTTTAACCGGTGACATAATGCTCAAGACACTAATAAATCACCATTTAACCGAGATGGCGAATTCTAAATTGGCGAAAACTGTTCGCCATGAAGAGAGATTCGTCGAAAATAGGGAATAGTGCTCTGACAGCGTTGTTTTGAAGATGGGCTGTCACTTATATAAATGGTATGTTTGTGTTTGTGGTTATTTTATTACGTTGTGGAGTGATGAATTGACCAGTAAATTCTAATTTAATCGAATAGCACTTACAATTTTTAATGTGTAGAGATTCATTTGGTTTTGACTTTTGCATTTTAAATGATCTGCATTTAAAGAACAGTCGACTCTCGATAGTTCGAAGTTGGAGGGACCAATGAAAAACCTCAAATTATTAAGAGTTCGAATTATTAGGAGGGTGAGAGAGAGAGAGAGAGAAAAACTCTCGAAAATTTTTTCTAACACATTTAAATTTGAAACTATGTAATAAAACAACAATTGTGTGTACATATGTATAAAATTACTTTAAAGTATTTTTTAAAAAAGTACATATTATACAGTATAGATATTATACAGAAGCTAAGAGTATACTGTATTAAAAGAATACATTAATGTAGCACATCTCGAACAGGACTGTTTCACGCCCCGCACCAAATCTCTTCCATTCCTCATTGGAAATAAAATCGTTTCGCGCCCTGTCCCCTCAAACATTGTCAGCAACGCCATTGGCTCTTCAAGTCCAGTCCGGCCCATGTCCTATTTGGTGTCACAATGGTTTGATATGTACTATAAGCCACGCAAATGAGCCATAAATCGTCGTGTCAGTCCAACGCAAAAAACACAATCCCACATCTCTTCTTCACAATAGCGGACCATCCTTTCTGAACGCATATGTAGCAAGGCGACGTGTTAAACAAAAAATATTGACGGCTGACTACAGGTACGTCCAAAACTGTTCACATGAAGAAGAAAATCAATAAAAGTGTTTTTTCGCCTGAGGAACCGGAAAACAAAAAAGGGGTAGCTGACAGATGGTCATGAAAGGGGCTACGTTACAAGGGAGACATGCGGAGACAATACAACACAAAACATGTGAGCTTCAACCTGTTTGTGCTACAGGACTCTAGATAGTTTGAACTATCGAGAGTTTTTAAGATAACTTCGAATTTTCGCGTGTTGTAGTCTGGCCAACCATAGATTTTACTTTTAAATATTGAGTGTACCAAAGCGTATTGCTTTTAGTTCGAAATATTAAGAGTTTTTCGAGAGATTGAGCATGTACTTCGAAACAGCGAGAGGTTCGTATTACCAAAGGTTTGAATTAGCGAGAGTCGACTGTGCATTTATTATTGCTCGTACGTTAAACTACCAGATATCCCCGTTCTTCGCATGGGTGAATTAAAAAATATAACAATTGAGATAGAAGAATAAAAAAAGTCCACTCGCGGTAAAAATTTACTTAATGTTTTGAATAATGTTAAGTATCTTGTAAATTAAACTCCAAGGAAAGAGATTTAGCAAATAGCGGACAAATGTAGTTGAATTTCCCTCTATTTCGAAGGTTTATGTGTCAGTCAATACATATGTTCTCTGTCACATATATAAATACTAACTTTTACGTGGCTGAGGGAGACGATTTCCACAAAACCCTTTCAAAAAGGATCCTTATGAAACAAAAGAAACACGTAGTCGAATTTTAAGTCAATAAGTTTAATTCTTCAAAAAAACCCCGGTAATTTCCCCCCTTTAACATTGCCCCCACAACTCCCTTGGGAGGCAATTTCCGCAAGTCCTTTATTGGATGATTTCTACACAACAAAAGAAACATGTTTGCCAAATTTCAAATCTCTGGGTCTAATATTTCAATTACCGGAAATTCGCCAGCTCAGGTGGCGTCCTCGTCACTTGACCATGGTTCAAAATTACGAGGTCCATCGCCAAAAGGCCTCGTGTAGCTGAACAGCGCGACGTTAATCTTTACTCACTCGCTCAGTCAAAACGTCAATTGTCCCGGACGTATATATACGTCTTTCCGAAGTACGATCGTTCTGTGCAGTTCTATACATAAAATTATTCCAAAGGTTTTGGAATTCAATAAAAGGACCTTGACAGTGTTTGCGAAGGATTTACTTATTTCAGAGGATTTGCTTAGTTATTCTTTTTCTCCCCCCCCTCCCCCCAATACATCATATACGTATGCCTACGTAAACGTTGGCATTAGAGAGCAAATTGCTTAATTTTTAATCAGTAGTTTAGGGATCAATTAAAAATAGCACACATTATTAAGATGTGTTAATTTTTGAATACAATTTTATATATGACAAACCCATGGGGTCACTGGTAATTATTAAACTTGTTCTTAACTTAGTATTGTTAAATTAATTATAAAATACACTTGGTGCGGAGTACAGATACATTTATAAGTGTATTATATTAGTGTAAATGTGTATTTTATTTTTGATACTGTCAGAATGTTTTTGTTTGTTTACTTTCAGTAAATAAATAATTTTTTTAAAATAAAATTTTGTTTTCTACTTTTCAATATGCTCGTGCCCCCTTCGTAGAGTTATCACGCCTTCTTAGGGGGATCTAAAGGATGACGAAGCATATCGTATTAATTTTTCATTTCTTTTTTCATCTATTCCCCCCCCCCCCCATTTTTTCCTAATTTTTTCATTTGAAAAAATGTTCCGAATTCGGGTCCTATTTTTTAACGTCAACCTAAGACAGCTTTAAAGCTTTCCATTTTTTAATAACTTAAAATTTAATGTTTATTAATTTTAAAAATAAATTTTTAAAAGTTGTTTCAAATATTCTTGAGTTATATGACACAGACAAAACTCAGTTTTCGAAGCAATTTTTTCCCCATGTGTTTTTGTAAAATCTTCTCTAATTAAATAAAAAAAGAAAGAGAAATAAAACCAGTGAAGAACAGAGGGAATTATATTTCTGTTCTTTAGAAGCAAGAAGTAATTTATTTCTATTTTGTAATAGTTATCCACAATGAGAGCGTTATGTAACGAAACTATAATGTTTAATTACTCGTGTTAAATAGGAATTGCGCTAAATATTTCACTGTATTTATTGAGTCATGTATTTCAAGAAAGTGGTGTTTAAATGTTGTTTACGAGAATCATAAATTCACGGATCATTGGTTGGTTGGACGAAAACGCGAGGTCACGTGTGTGAATAAACATAAACTGTGAACAAGGAAAAGTAAAGAAAATAAAATTAAACCAGAGATTCTGATTTAAAAAAAAAATCAAGCTGGATGGTATTTTTTGTATTTAGAAGTATTATTTCATAAAACACCAACTTATAATTTTTTTTTTTAAATAACGACTTTTCAAATTATTATTGTTATTGAGTAGAAATATGCATGCATGTTATTTGCAAATATGTTTCAGACTAGTTGAATGATTTTTCTTTCTTTCTTGTACTGAAATGCGCTTTTGTTCCCCTAAACCAGGTTTTAACCAACTTGCTTCCATTTTTCCAATTTTTACTCTGGAAAAAGTAATACATTTTTTTAAAAAGATTATAAATATTTTTATGCCGTAAAATTTTAAGTTTTAGTTTGCTTTCTAAAGCTGCTTCAAATTAACTGTTTAAAATTTAATTTGAATTTTGATAAAAACCTTTTTTCCCCACTGTTTAAATTAAAATGTGTAATACAGAATGACTTCAAATTTCAATTGTATATACTTGAAGAAACGGGAAACGATTTGTCAAAAGAAAAGTATGTTCAGTTTAAATTTGAAGTAATTCTGGATAGTGTTGTAAAAAGATTTTTTACAGCATTTTGAAAGTAAAACTTTAATTATAATCACCTTGTACATAAATTACTAACGCTCAAAAATAAAATTCTTGTTCAAGAGAAATTACCAGATTAATCAGTTTCAAAACTGGTATAACTATATTTAGCTTATCTGTATAATATAAATGAATTTTTTTTTGTTTTTTTGACCTCTCACCAACACCGTTCAACTGATCACTATGGAAAGTGGCATGTATGTGTATTTTTTTGTGGAGAAGGTTTTCTGTTATCCTCTTTGTTGCAACTCCCCACCAGATGGCGCTATAGCATATCAACATCTGCACCATTCAATCCATCGCCAAGTTGCCAACATGGTCGCTAGAAATGATGTCAACTTGGCTTTATCGCCAGTATTTTACTATGTTTAAAAAAATAAATAAATAAAAAATTCTATATATCACACTAGTAGACCTACAGATTTAAAATTTAACAAATATGGTTTTTGTTCATCTGAGATATACAAAAGGTTTTTTGTTTGTTTGTTTAATTTGCAATTCACATAAAATTAAGTTATTAAAAACTTCTTTATCCTTCAATTTGTATTGTTTAATTTTTCGATTAACCCTGAGAAGAACTGGTATACCAGCTAGTATTACAAATATTTTGATCAAATTTGTATTTACTTTTTGAATCGCCAAAACAATAAGGGTTCTAAAGTAGTTAATAAAAAATTTATTAAGATATTTAACTTTTTTTTGGGTCAGGAACTGTTTTTTTATGTGCATTTTACATACTTGCTAAAAAATAAATGCTCTAGTTTTTTTTTTTTTGAAAATTAGAATGAAAATTAGCAAAAGTTTTATGTGACATTTTTTCATTTTTATTTTTCATAATGTATCTTCAATAAATAAACACGAAGTCTTTCACATTAACAGGTCCTAATTTTGTAATTACGGAAGAAAAACGTTATCAGCGTTTGTTACTTATTCACTCTTTTAGCAAATTAAATTACTGACAGTCTTCCTCTAGCTTTCGCTTCCCGTTCTGTCATTAAAGGAATTAAAAAAAAAGTTAAGGATATCATAAATGTGTGATAAGGGGCGTTTGATATATGGTATGTGCATGGCTAATTTACTTTATAAAATGAGTCACGTGTGCTAAAAATAAAAATTAAGTTAGCAGTTTAATTTCTTCGGCAACATCATTTGGAAGAATGTGAAAAGAGCGATTTTTGTTATTGGAACATCACAATAAAATGCGCCAAAACAAACTCCTTTTAAAAATTAAAAGGTTCTTTTTAGAATTTCTGTTTCCAATTCCGAACATCTTTAAAGCATATTGAGTTTCTTTAATTTTGTATTATTTTGTTTTTGATTCTTGATTTATTTTTAATAAGCTGTGTCAGAGAGGTTTTTGCCATTAGAGGCCACATGTAAATTAGGTAGTAATGAAGGCGACCGCATAGGTTGATGTACCTACCTCCTATGGTTACTGTATTTTTGTGATAAATATTTTTAATGACGTACTAAGCCGTGATATTACTAATTATGTTGAAGTATCCCTACTTTTTAAATAATTTACTAACATAATTATTTATGAATTTTAAAATCTTTTAAAAGTTTGTGTTATTGAAAGTTTTCTATCCTTGGCTTATTAACTAAATTTATTTACCATAAACGGAATGGAATTTTCAAATATATCTGTTTGATCTTATCTCTTTTGAACATTTCAACCTTTCTCTTTGAACTTCAGATATTTTCAACTGATGTCTACAACTTTCAAAACTTGTAAGTTTTAAATATTAATTTTAATACCGAGGTAAACTAACTTTCTTTGAAGAGCTTATGCCTTAGGCATTGATCTTTTATTTACTATGTAAGCGCTGTGTCAGTTTCGGGTTTATGTTTTCGAATAATTATGTGGGAATGTAAAATTCTCACATGTGGCCAAAAACTTTTTTTGAATATATAATTCTGTTTCTTGTTAAAATGAAGGAAAATGTGTATTGAATTTTCTTTAAAAGTTGTCTCGTTTAATATTAGTTTGCCGAAACTATATTTTTTTACTATGATTTATATCATTATATTGTAAAATATAAAATTAAATACAAACGTGAAATACTTTTTAAAAGCCTTTATTTAACTTACAATGAATGTATGTATGTATATATGTATGTAATTTGTTCGGGTGGAATCTTGCGACTCAATTTTGAAGCTGATATCTTCCTCCCATTGAGCTGAAATTTTGTATACACGTTTAGTTTGGATGACAATGCATGTTTTGACCATTTATATTCCGATATTGCACTTAATTAAAAAGATATTAATTAAAAACGTTAAACTAGTTTTGGGCGCCAAATTGGATATATCTGCATTGTTGTAATAATTTTATTGTTACAACAATGACAAAAGTTGGCGTCGAAAATCGGTTTTCAGCCAAACTGGAATTTCATAACGTTGCGCTATTGACTGTATTAATTAACTTTGTCTAAAAAATTATTACATTTCTACAACGTAAAAATCTAATTTCTACAACATATGCAATATTTTTTACAAATTTCTATCTATTTTCTTGGGTTTAAATTAAAAAAAAAAAAGTAGAGCTATTTTTCAAGTAGATTGGTACATTGTATACCTTTCTCAACGCTGTCAAGTTAAACTGAGATGGAGTATTATAGAAATTCTAACTTTAACCCCTTAACTGGTTTGCCCGTACACCTTACGAGCTACTGAAAGTTAGCCACAACCGGTTTGCCCGTGCGCTGTACAGGCACTGAAATTTTTTCTTACTATATTTTATTTGCACAGACATTTTTATTCCTATAATAAGGTTATTAGTATAGTGTGTCTTTAGGAGATGCTGAGAGAGAGTTTGTCCATGGTACTGAACTACTCTTCATTCAGAATTTTGGTAGTGGTGAAGCTGAGAATTTTTCACTGAAGGCAAGAATATATATTCTTGAAAATATTGGTTAAAAAACAGGGATTCACAAGGCAATGTACAATGTGTTGCCTAAGAAAAAGGAAAATGGATAGATAATCCAAAGAAGTCGATATTATCTCTATCCCCATTGGAATATAAGACTTAGTGTTACACTATTCTTCATATTGTGTGTGCATATAAATATGCACACACACACATGAAATCCTATCAATCGTATGAAAAAGAGGTATGAACATGAAATTTTTTGGTAAGTGGAAGAAAACATATTTTAAGATATATGTGAAATATTCTTCATAGTACGCAGAATGTACTTATTAAAAGCAAACATTTAAGGGTTTTTGTGTTCAAAAATTATAAAATAAAAAAAGGTGAGTAAAATTTTAAACCGGAGATTAAAATAAAAATCTTCCATTTTCGCGCTTTTTGTTAATTATTATGCTTAGTTACATGCAGTTAAAAAATGGGCTTTTTTTTGGGAAAATTTTGGTCAAAAAATTGACCGCTTAAGAGGTTAATCTATGAAGCTCAGACAAAAAATAATTATAGAATCGGAAAGATCATTTATTTCGTCCCGATACGGAATAATGTTTTTTACAAAATAATAATATTTGTATTTCTTACGATTTTTTTTAAATAAGTCAAAATCGATGCGTTTTTATGAAAATAATGTCTAAATCGAAGCACATGAATTTTTTTTGTTTAAATGAATCGACATTCCGTACTAAAACAGCTCATGATTTGCTCTTTTAGAATCAGTCATTTAAAAAATAAAATGTCGAAAATTTTTTTTTACGATTTTTTAAAAAATACTCAACATTTTAATATTTAATAACTTTGTTATTTTTGAAGAAAATCTCATAAAACTTTTTTTCATGTGTATTATAATATTACCCAAGATCTGTACGAAGATTGAAAGAATTGCTTAAAATTTACGGATTTAAGAAAAAATTGTGTTTTTCGTCTAGTACCCTTTTTGCGCGAATTCATTTAGCTCGACAGTTCGAAAATAATCGGCTAACACCTAGCAGCGTTGAATGAGATGAACAGACTAAGAAACCTGTCCAGTGATAACTAAAAAGTAAAAAATAAATTAAAAGTAAAAAAACTTTTTTAAAAACAAGCTTTTATTTAAACGCGCTAAAAAGAATAAAATAAATTTTTCTTTAAAATTTTTTTACTATCAACTTATAACGTCATTACACAATTTATATGATATAAAAGCTTGTCGCGAGATTTACCTCTGCAGATAAACAAGTAAATTAAATAACTTGATCTGATTGATTTCAATTTCTTAAAATTTTCAAACTAAGTAAATAAGAGTTCTTTAATCTTGCGACAAGCTTTTATATCATATAAATTGTGTAATGACGTTATAAGTTGATAGTAAAAAAATTTTAAAGAAAAATTTATTTTATTCTTTTTAGCGCGTTTAAATAAAAGCTTGTTTTTAAAAAAGTTTTTTTACTTTTAATTTATTTAAAAATAAGTAAGTTCATTTTTTTGGAGTGAGAGTTATGTTAACGTCGCTCTATAAAACAGCTCACGAGCTATTGTCAACGGATCTCGTAATTTTGAATCTCGGCCAAGTGACGACGACACCTCTCTCCTAACAACCTCACCACATCAATGGGAGGACACAGAGCCTCGAGGCATTTAACGTGCACACGGCAGGACTTCCTTTCTTCATTGGCATCAGGACTCGAACCCGCCTTTCGCGATTTCGTGACCAGAACTACAAAGCTACCACGACCATCCCCCCCCCCCCGGAATAGCAGCAAACACAAAATGATGAGTTTCATATTAGGATTATAAAATTAGGGATTTTATATACGCTAATGAGGGTCGCGTTTGCTGCATTTAAGAAAATTTCAATTTTAAGTTATGTTTCAAATATTTTTCGAAAATATTAATAAAATTGTCAAGTTTGTGTTTTCAATTAAACGTTTTTTTTAAAATATAGTTTGCATTAAATATTCCTAACGGTAAAAAGAACATTAGTCTGTGTGTTTGAAAAAGAATACGTATCTTGGAAACAGAATGAATATACAAAACAATTTCGTGACCATGAGATTGCGCTGAAAATAGTTCTTAATATCGATTAAAAGGTTTGTCGCATTTCTCCAGAGAACCCTAATTTTTATAAAGTTAACGATAATATTCTTAGTTCTGGAAAAATAAACTGGTATAAATTTTATAAGAAAATTGAGAAATAGAAAATCATAAAAAAGTTCCGATTATTATTTTCGAAAATTCCGATGACAAAATATAATTAGTAATTAAAAGAACATACTGATTGCACTTATTATGAATTTAATTACTATGAATAACATTTAAATAAACTTATTTGCATGTTTGACATGGGTTGATTTATCGTCACTTGATTAAATTTTTTATACATTTTTTTTTTTAAAGCGACGCTAGAATGGGGAAAAAAAAACTAACTGAATCCTAACTATAACCCTAGAATTGTACTTTGTTCCTTGTGACGTCGTAAATTTCTGGTTACATAAACCATCATTGTTTACTTTCCTTTTTACTCTCCTCTCTATTTAAAAGGTAACTGATGTTGCTGATAGTGCTTCTCGTATCTCCAGGAAAAGAAATGAAAAAGCACCATAATTGCGATAAGTCATTTTAAAGAGCGAAATAAAAACGATGCCGTATAAAATATTCTTGGCTCACAGATGGGTTGACGCACGTCGCCAATTGTAATAGCCTTGCGTTTGCTACGGGTACGTGAGTTCCTGCCGTGAAAAAAAGGACGTGAAACGCTTCATCATTTCCGTGGTGGTACTTGCTTCAAGTAGTAGCTGTGCTGCAAGATTTATTTATTTATTTAATTTGTAAAATAAAAACATGTTGATTGGATATGTTTGGATTTGACCATGTTTCTTTGTTTTATGGCCCACAGGTAAATAGAAACTGATTTCTGAATTGTTTATTTTGAGCAATATGATAAATTTTTTTATTCGAATTAGGAATTGTTAATATAATGTTCTGGTACCGAGTTCTGCTAAGTATATTTTTTAAATGAAATTTTTTTTTTTGGAAGTAAATTTTATTTTTTATAAGTAGGGGGGAAAAAGAAAAAAAAAAGACAAAAAGTTTTCAGTTTTTTGGAATATTATGATAAAAATTCGAACATTGAATAAAGAATTGATTTATATGAGATACTATAAAACTAAATTGTTATTTTTAGTTCTGAAAGACATTTCAAGAGTAATAATTTCGTTAGTCAATTATAAGTATTAATTGAAATTCGTTTTTTTTTTATTTCGAAGACTTTATTTATAATTTGCTTTTCAAAAAATGCTGGGTTGATTTTCTTCTTTCATAGATATAGAACAATGTTTGTTGTTATATATTTTTGAGGTATATTTAATCTCGTTTGAAATTTTTTTTTAATCTTAAATAAACATTTAGTTTTATATTTCGTTAATTATTGTTTGTTCGAAACTTCACTTTTTTTTAGCCTAAATTTTAATGAACTGAGGTATTTGTTATCGTTATTTATACCGTATACTCTATTGTATTTTTAGAAAAAATTCTTTTTGAAAAAGCGGTAACTTTTTTTATTAATCTTGTTTTTAAATTGACCATATTTATTTTGAATACATTTCTGCAATAAATATGTGCAAATGAACTTAAAGTCATCTTCGCACCGTGTCATTAGATGCCTCAAATTTTCGAATATTTATATGGCAGATGGAAAGATTCTGACTATTTTACAAAATTTCTTTCCTTGCCTAAGAACTTGTTTACATAGCCTTGGCAACTTCGCGTGTTTGGTCACATGACTAGATGTGTGGCACCTCTCCGGGATAATTTAAACTCGGCTCTTTAACTAAGTATTGTTTTTATTGTGTGCTTGTGAAAGTTAATTCGTGCGGCATATTCGGAATTTCTTCTTTCTGAAAATGCCGCCATGATTTATGAAATGCTTTAGAACGTTTTCTCTTTTATTTCTGTTTTTTAGAAAAAATGTTTTACTTGTGTTTGGATTTATCGTATTGCATCTGATGATAAACTTTTTACAGTGAGTAGTGAGTGTTATATGTCATTATAAAGAAAACAGAATTTCTGAAATAAACATGGTTTCTGATGCGTAATCTACGTGCGAAACAAATAATTACATTTTTTGGTTTTATCATTAGATTGCCAAGAATTGAAATTGTTGCATTTCATCAAGCGTATAACATGTGTGCAATATATACTTGTAATAAACTGTAGAAATTATCTAATTTGATCAAAATTAGATAATTAATCTTAATGGAAACATTTAAAATTCGTTTCCATCACGATTAGTTTATATTTTAACTGAATTGGCTAAATTCATAAGGGTCACATGATGAAAACAATCATGTGTTCTCCATCAAATTTAAAACTGACAGACTTGTATAATGTAAATAAAATATCAAATTTGTAATTCGGTAAAAAGGTTCTTGTATTAAGATTTACCAAGAACTTTTCCAAAATAATAATAATAAAAAAATCTTATATAATATTTGTAGTTTTAAATCAAGTGTGTTTTAATTACCAAGTGAATTATTATTGGGGACAGACATGTACATTTTAAGGAAAGTTTCTGTAAAAAGTAAAATTTGACAACAGCAAAATGCGTTAACTAATTGGTAGGAAACATGTGTCTGCAGTTATCATGTGATGTCAGTCAAAGGAATTTATCCCATTGTCATTCTGTTGCTATTTGACTGTAATGCTGTCTACACCGTATTAGAAATATTACACAATATTTTCTTCATTATTTTTATGCTTTAATATATTTATGCTTTGGAATATGATAATACACATTGATAAAGCAACATAACTTACTTATTATGCTAAATTTGGTTTTAAAATATTTTTTAATTTTCTGAAATGATTGATTTATTTCATGCAATCACATGCACACATATCTCATGATGTGCGTATATATAACCTTTGATTCATTGTAATGCTTTGTACTTTACTTATGCTTATTCAATTAATTATAGGTACATCAAAAGGAGCGTGCCATACAGTCTACATTTCAGGATCACCAACCTTTAGTCAATCATCATCATCAAAATGGTAACTTCGAAGTGAAACTGAGAGACAAACCAAGATCTCAAGTAAGATTTTACAAGTGCACACTTGAGTAAAAATGTCAGGTTACGATTAAACTTCTTTTTAATTAGAATGTATACCATATTTACTTGAATCTAAGCCAACATCGATTCTAAGCTGCCCCCCCCCCCTCCCAATTCAGTACACATTTTTGTGAAAAAATAAAATAATTGTGTAAAAGCTTCATGGATATCCAATACTTGTAATATATATATATAAAAAAAAATTAATGAGAAATAATAAAAAAAATAAAAATAAAAATAAATTTATTTTACTAGTATTAAAACTTTCAAATCCATATATGAACTTATAATTACTTTAACCATCAGTATAATGTTCTGAAAATGATTTGTTACTCCCATTGTCACAGCTGATTTTGGAACTGGTGCCGGTTTTACCATTCCTGCATATGGTGTCGTCTTCCCTATCATCCAATGCATTTGTTATGCAACATTTTTTAAAAAGAATGTACTCGTATGAGAGGCGTAGCTACTGCCATATCAATGATATGAGGTGCTAAAATGTGCAAGAAAACATTGTCAAATAATGGGCACAAAAAGGACCCCACAAATAATTTTATATAGAGCCCACACACAGGACCAGCTAGCTACGCCAGTCTCATTGGAAACTTTTTTCCAGGCAACAGATATCTATTTTGCAACTTTTGAAACATTTGCTTTCTTGATTTTTGCCAAAGCTGTTGAAGGGTGATTTTCCAAATGTAACCAGTTTTCATACTTTCTTTATGTGGTCCTTAAATGGCTTATGAATGCTTATGCCTGAAGCTAGCTTGCCATATTGCTTGGGGGTATCACCAAATTGCAATTATTTCTTCTTGGTTTCTTGTTTAGAGCCAGTTTAAATGACTTTTAAATGGGTCCATGATAAAGTCATAATGAACTCATATTGATGCTATTACCGATATCTCTGATGTTAAGAAAGCATATACAAGAAAAGAAGAAGAAAGCGTATGAAAAGAAAGTGCAAAGTGCATACAAAAAGCATTTCCTAAATACATACAGACAAGGATGTTCTAATAGACTGAATACAGAAGATAAACTGCAGAATGGGTTGAGTCATTGATGCAAGTGGCCAGAATGGATGGTTACTTTTTTCTTTTTGAAAGGGGTAGAAACTTGATTTTCTTCATTCAATGAATGTTTTTACTTTCGATTCTAAGCCGCACTCGATTTTCAGTAGCATTAACTCTGAAAAAATATATCGGCTTTGATTTGAGTAAATATGGTATGTTTTTTTTTCTTAGGAATATTATTAGCATTTCAAAAGCTTAGATGGAGTTAAAACTTCAGGATCTTATAATAAAATGAAATCTCCCCTCTTTTCTTTCCCAGAAAAAAGTAATGCAGTCTTTTAAAGAAGGTGAAAAGCATGAAAAGATTTATTCTTTTAAGAGAGTACAAATACTATCAACTCAGCAAAAAGTTAGATGTTTGGTTTGGTTAAACTGATTCAAATCTTCGGATTTGCACTGTTTTTGAACATATTAAAAATTCTTTTAGTGTTATTTAACCCTTAAATCATTTTATTAGCAGATATTTCTATCACTACAAATATCATATTTTGAAGATTTTTTTTTGCCCCATGAATATGATTTAAATTAGAATTTTGTATTGAATTTTAAAAATATATTCATTTTTATATTTAAAAAAAAATGAATTAGTTTCATTTCCACAATTTTTTCCATATGTAATTGGGAAATAAAGATATTAAAGTGAAAATATCCCTTAGAATGGGATTTATAAGTCATGCTTAATAAATTTATTACTGTGCTCAGTCAATACATGCCAAGTATAGTATTTTACAAGTTTAATTTTAAAAAATGCTGCTTTGAAATTTGACAATTTTTTCTATTCATCATTGTATTAAAATATCTTTACTCAATTAAATTTATATAAACAGCATTTTCACCTCAGCAAAGTAAAGAAAGTGAGATTTAGAAAGTAGATAATTTCACTCTTCAGAATGGAATTAAAATAGATTGCACTTCCTGTTTTCACACACTGTCATTGAAAATTTTAGCTGACTCATAGCATATACTTTTAATAGCCTAGTTTTGAAGTGATTATCAACAGTTGTGACAGTTTGGCATGCTTTATTTTCATTGATTTAATAGCAATTGAAAAGATAGAAACAGAAAAAAGAAACTTACGTTTTATTTTTAACTAGAATATAAAATGTACATTTGTAAAATAATATAATGCTTTCACTATTGTTTTAGTTTTATTATAAATTTAATAAAGTACATAATTATTTATTATTCAGTAAACATGCTATAAATAATGTTTGAATTACAGAGCTTAAAATTAAAATTAAGAAAAGTATTTGAAAAGAAACCATTATGTGTCATGTAAAGTATGAATATGTATGAAATTCTATTTTTTAAGTTATAATAGTAGTAAACATTTAAATTAATTTCAAAACCCTGAAGGATGATGGACCATTCAATAGTTTAAGGGAGTTGAAAGTAAATAAAATAAATTTTCTTTTAATCTAAGACATTGTTGAAATAATAAGAAATATTTATTTACTGTAATGAAGAGCTACCAAGTACAAAATAAAAATACTCATTTTGAGTGTGATTACAAGCTTCTTGCTGGCTTGATTACCATTTCAGTTGATAGAATCCATGAAATGTTTATCAAGCCAGCAAGAAGATTGTTTAATGTGCAAAACTTATCTATACTGTTGATAAAAATTTTGTAATTTATTTTGGAAGTATGCCTTGAAATTTTTTTTTTTTTTTTGATCATGAGATCAATAAAAAAAGAAAAAAGATGTTTTTTTAGATGGGGGATTTTTTTAGATACTTTTTTCTAGTTGACTCTATTTTTGATGTTGTAATTATCTAGTTTTTGTTTATTATTTATTGATTGAAAATGTATTAATTATGTATCACTAAACTTTTATTGCATTTTAAAATAAGAATTAAAAAATTTTATTGTTTATACTACATTTGGCATTTAGTTGAATCTTTGATCAAGTTGAAAAATTAATAATTCTTACAATTTTTTCATTTTATTTTTTTGCAGCATCATTTCTCAAAATGTTTTATTGGCTGTGTTCTTATAATTTCTTTGATCAATTATAAATATTAATAATTGAATTTTTAAATTTTGTTTTGTCAAAGAGATTTTTACTTAACAATTATATATACATATTGTGTTATTATTAGAAGTAAGTATATATGTATTATATATTGAAACATTGTAGCATCATTTGTTACAAATAATAATCTTATAGTAATTTTCTTATCCTTTTTTAAGTAAGTATAGTGTAATGCATACTGTATTTGATGAATGTAGAAATTAAATTTAATTTAAATTTAACCCATAGCGCCCACTGACTCGTTATCTTCCCATCCGAAATTCCGAGTTTGATCTGCGCCAACATATCGAATCTGCTGGTCATCAGATTGAGCTTTGTGTTCATATCCACCTCACCTCAACATCTTGCCATGGCTATCTTCACAAGCTGGGAGGTACCTGGAAGACGTGGAGAAAGCGATGGTTTGTGTTTGATCGAATACAAAAAGCTTTGCTGTATTATAGTGATAAAGGGGAAACAAAGCTGAAAGGAGGTGTTAATTTTTTGGTAGGTAATTTTTTTAAGTTTAAAATGTTTTAAAATTTTTTAAGAAGCAAAATTTGTGTATCTTATTCTTTTTGGCATATGGAGGACACAACAGTAGTTACATATACAATCTGCTTTATAAATCATTAATGATTATTTTCTGCAAGGGTTCGTGAATTTACAAATTTTAATGGCAAATTATTTTTTTTCTTCTTTCCGTTTTTAATATTTAATGGTCCAACTTTTTAAAGAGTTTTAAAAAAATTTTCAAACTTTTAAATTAAAGTCACTCCCATAAAGTATATATTGAAAGATAATTTAATAATCTTCATTAAAAATTCCAATTTTTGCCACTTGTATTGAAATTTCTATTTTGATTTTTTAAAAATAATACTGAGTGTTTAAAATCAATTGTATTTTTATTTTTCTGTTTAAAAAGGTAGGTTTGTATCAACATTCCATAACAAAATGTTAAATTTAAAAAGTGAGAATTTTACAGTGCTTGATATTTTTCTGTGAAAATGTCAGTTTTTTGTAATTAAAAATGTGTGTTAAAATCAGAAAAGTTGTGCTTGTTATTTTTCTGTGAAAATGTTATTTTTTTGTAATAAAATGTGTGTTCTAAATCAGAAAAGTTGTATGGAAAGGTTTTTTTATTTCTTGTCTTGTGGAAAGGAGTTGTAATTGTTTAGAAACATGAATAAAAGAATTTTCATTCATTTATGCAACATGGGAATGCCATTTCATAAAATATTCTTTGTGTGCATGTGTTTTCATTTCTTATTGTTTTTATTTTTTAATATATACAGTTTTGTTAAAATATTCTTAAAAATTTATTTTTTCAAAAGACTTTCCATGCAACTGTTATTGAAAAATAACACTTAAAAGTTCTATTTGCTGGAAACACTATAATATATAACACAGTACTACTTAAATATTTTGAAAATATAATTGATATCTATCCATTTTTTAAAAAGATGTTTAATAACCTCAAAAAATTTGTTAATCACCAAATTGTTTTTGTTTTTAGTTATAGTACTTATTATTTATTATAATGGTATGTTCCTCGTGCATCAAAGAAAATTGTGAAATATATATATCTAAATATAGTATGTCATGTATTTATTTTTGTTGTTGAGCTGTCTTTTTTTTTTTAAAACACCAAATTGAAGAAAAATTTAGTTTCAAAGAAATGGTTAAACATTTTTTTTTCTCATCTCTTAATCTAATTAATAAAGCAGTTTTCTCTGCCTGTTTGAATCAATGTAAAATTGATGAGAAATTGTAAAATTGTTTGTCCAATTGTATTTTTACCCTCTTGAAATGATCTAGAACGAATGTGTCATCTCACTTTCCCTTCAAAGTTTTAAATATCCAGTAAAACAGACAAAGAATCGCTAGACATTTTATTCCATATATTTGCCAAGACATGGGATAAAAATGATGTATTAGTAATTGCATTAGAAGGCATAACTTTTTTTTAACCCTTTAAAGTTCACTACTTATTCCGTTTGAAAGATTAACAAAATAACTTCAAAAATGACTGTTAGACATGAAAGTGATCATAAATATATAAAGAAAAACAATTTAGCATTTTTCAATTTCGAAAAATTTATGTTTTCACTGTGAAATTAATGAACAGTAATGGGCCATTTTTCCTATTCATCCTAACCAATCCAAAAGATTATTCAAAAAAAAATCTTTATATTTTAAGACAATAAAACTTTTATATTTTAACAAAATTAATCAAAGAAAAATATTTTCAAAAGCTTTTAATTATTTTAATACAAATTTGGACATAAAATTATTTATATTTTACATTATATATACAAAAAATAATTTATATTCCTCAATAAAAAATTGTTAATACATATAAATTTTCTATATATAGCCATAGTTTCAAAGTGAGAATATTTAAATATATTATGTACACACTGGGTCACATTTAGGCATGTGCAGCTGCACAGGGTAGCAAAATTTTAAAGTTGGATAAATATAGTTAAATATAAATATTTCTCACTATAGTTTTAAAGTAAATAATATTTTACAAAGCCATATGATCTAAAAGTCGTAGACCACAAACGAGAAATCTCTTTAGAATGGGAACCAAGAAAGCTGCGATACCTTACTGGAGTTGGATTTCGCAGTGAAACCATAGATTTTAATTTTATTTTTCTACTCTTCTGATCACTTATCAAAATGATTGAAAGTTGTAATTAATAATTAGAATGAGGTATAGTAAGACCACATACTATAATTTAAAATAACTGTTCTTTTAATATTTTTTAAAGCTAATGGAAATTACGAAAAATAAAGAGATGTCAATATTTTTCAAGTTAGGAGGTCTCAGTCGTTAAATATAGACGTAGTGCTACCTTCTATTACTAGGAAAAAGAACAAAAATTCAAAAACTGCTTTTATTGGGATAAAAAAATTTTAAAATTTTATTTTTTAAAAAATGTTTTAATGTTTGGTTTTAGTGTCAAACCATTGAACGTTAAAGGGTTAAAAAAATTCTACAATATATTAAATAAGATTGAATGTTTCTTATATATAATTTAAAGTATTTTGTTTACTTTAAAAATGTCTTTTAATATGCTCATTTTTCCCACAATAAGTTTTTAATACAGTAAAACAAAGTCAGTTTTCATAAACATTTTCAGTAGTGGTAAATTCATATTGTCAATTCTTTAGCTTTTTTCTGAAGCAAAAATGCATTTACAATGCTCAATAGTTAAGCACTTTTAGTAGTGTTTAGTTAGTGACCCTAACCATATTCCAATTTTGTAACATTGATTCTCATGTTTAGTACCTAACGGTTTTAGAAAATTTAATCTTACAGATACATTAGATTTTAAAATTTATTTGTGGAACAAGAAATATAATGTAATAAAAAAGTAAGATTTATTAAATAACTAAAGTATATGTCAGGGATTAAGTTTTGAGAACAACTGATTTTAAATAATCAAGACCGTTTTCACAAATTATTATATTAAGTGTATTTTTTTCTTTCATATTATGAGATTAAATAATTGGTTTTTGTGTGTGTTAAACAAGATTATTATATGCAAATATATTTAGATTTGTGTCACATATGTTTTAACTGCCTTAAATTCATACGAACAACTAATTTCACTTGTTAATTTCAGTTGCTGTCATGGGGGAATTTATGTAATATATTAGTATTATACATTTCTGTTATATTCTGTGTATGTGATTTTGCAGGCCATTGAAGAAGTGTACGTGGATCATTTACATTCTGTAAAAAGTCCAAGTCCGCAATCAACCTTTTGTGTTAAAACATATGACAGAGTTTATTATCTGATGGCTCCAACTCCTGAAGCTATGAGAATATGGGTTGATGTCATATTTACAGGAGCAGAAGGATATCATGATTTTCTAGGGGAAGTAGAATGAAGTTGATAATGGATATAAAACAAAGATGTGAAGATAGTAAGTTTACATTGGCACAGTAGATTTTCTTTTTACTATTCTCTTACTTTGTTTTATAGAATTGTTTATCATTTTTTTATGGCAAACATACCATACTACAAAATGTACTTTACTTGAATTATTTTAATGTGTTTAAAGATTCATTGTTTGTTCCTTAAAGTAATGAAATAAAATTAGATAACAGAATTTTTTACATACTTTTGAATTATGTATGTAGTATGTAAATTTTTCTACTCAATCACTAGTTTTTTAGTGTAGACATTTTCATGTTTTAAAGTTTAAAAAAAAATTAGAAAATTAAATTTTTTTTAAAGTTTTTATTTTTACTTATATAGATATATACTTGTGAAAAATAGCAATTTGTTTTTGTGTGGCATGACTTTTATACCATCTTTTAGTTTATTATCAGTCTTGCTTAGAAGTGACTTTTAAAAATGTAGGAAATCAATTTAAGATAGTTGGTTGTTTTTTTATTGGAATAAAATTCTTTATAACGTATTTCGTATGAAGTTCTGTATTTTATATCCTAAAAGCACTATATTATTATCTGATTATCTTATATTATTATATATTTTTTGATGAATAATTCAATAAAAATTTTTTGACCTATGCAAAAAGTATTATGTTATGTGTAAGTTTTTGAAAGATAAAAATAGTTAGGGAATTATTTTTGAATAATATGATGGCTGTGCTAATCTCTTTCTGTAAGATTTTTTTTTTTAGAAAAAGATCTTTTTTTTGTAAGATTAAAAAAAATCTGTTATAAATAATATTTTTGATATTGTGATATATTAAAAATGATAGTTTAAATCTCTTTTAAATGAATTTTTTATGTGGTTTTATGAGATATTATTGTCCTATTTTGTTTTGCTTAAAATGTGCCTCTTTTGTTAATTTGAGTCATAAATTTGCATAATATAGTCTGAATTATGATATTTGCACATGTTTCTATTTTAATAGTCTACATGTTGTATCTTTTAGTAATATAATCAAATTATTGTATTTTCTGTTTATTTTCATTTTAAGAAACATGTATAACTGCTCAATTTTTTTATATTTAGAATATGTGCTGAAATTTTTCTACTCTTGAATAAAGAATCGTTATTTCTGGTGCCATTGAGGAAAGTAATGAAATGCATTGTCCTCTTATCAGGTGAAGTATTGTAAAAGTTTAAAAGATCGTGTTCCTCTGATGAATCGTTTTTTGTCATCATCAACTTAAGTAAAAACAAGTTTTAGATGCAGTTGTTATCATGAGTTGAATTAAACATCAAATTTATTTTCTGTACTTTTCCCCTTGATTATTGTCATTTCTTCTGTTGCATTTAATGTAGCTTGAATGTTCTACATTTTATGTATGTATATTTATTTTAGTTATTTCAGTTTTTTCCCCTCCAATGAGAAGTTTAGTTTTTATTATTGTTTTATGTATTTGCCTTCCACTAGTTGTTGTGGAAATCTTGCAAGAAATGTTATGATTTTGTTAAAGTTTGTGTTTTGATATTACACACTGTGTAATATAATTTTTTTAGTGAAGAAATAATTGTTTCATTCAATAACAAATATTATTGATAATTTTTTATTAAATTAATAGTTACTAATGATTAGAGCAGTAGATTCTACAGTGTTTTTTTAAAAAAAAATCTTTAAAATATGATGCATTAAGGTTTGATTTGTGATGTGAAATTTTTTCTAATGTTATAATTCATTTGTAATGCTTTGTGCGATGTATTATTTATAAGGTTTAATTAATTTATTATTCAACAGAATGCTGCACATAGTTTAGTTTAATGTACACTGTTCTGATAAAACTATATTGCTAGTATAGCAAGTGATTATTATAAATATTGTAAATACAATATGATAAACCATTTTGATTATTTTTTGTTCTGCTTATTGTAACATTGCCAGTATTTTGTCATTTTGAGGGATAAGTGTTTTTTAATAGTATGTAGTCATTGTGTGAATTCATATATTATGAGCTATGTTACCGTAGATGTGTGTATTAAATAATCTTAATATTTTCATTAATTGATACACCATTGCTGTATGTTTTATTATATTATTAAAAGACCTTTTTTATAAAAATGTTTTTGAATAGGATTAGTATTATGTAGGATAAAATGTGTAAATGATCTGCATATGTTACTTCAAAGCAGATGTTTTTGATTGATTGCTTGTCAATACATCTCTGAGAAATAATAATTAAAAAAAAATGAAAGTTATTATATAGTTGCATGGGCATTTAAAAACATTTTTCTTTTTTGATAAAGAATTTTTATAGTAAATCTTATATAGTTTCAAGATTTTATAACATAGAAGCTTATACCTATTATGAAAGAACATTAATGTATTAAAAACATTTGTATATGCAAATCATGTATGATGTGCTATTTCAATTCATATACTTGTAAAAAAGATTATGTATTTATATTAATGTATTGAATTACATACCCATTTAAATATGTACATTTGTATAAATTGTCTAAATTTCAATATATATAATTATGAATTTTATTTATACAGCAATTTATATGTGTAAAAATTTAAATTCATTAACATTTATTTTTAATACTAAAATGTAATGCATAATAAAAATGTCAGTTGAATTTTGTTCAATTCATACATTAAGGGGAGAACCTTTAACAAAGGTCAAGAAATCTTTTATATAACTTACACAAAAGGTTTCCTATCAGTGGTAATGCTAACTTATCCTATATAAAAGATTTTCTTCCTAAAAGGGATGTATATCCTTTCTAAAATAGTATTTGTATTTTGTTTTTTACATTTAGAAGGCTCAGATTTGTTTTTAGCAAATAATTTTTAAAAAAAATATCTTTAAGAAGTTTTTTTTTTAATTTAGAGGCAAAATGTACGCAATTTTTTTATATATATTGTGCATAAAATATTACTTTTGGTGTAGCTTTTACCTGCAAAAGAACTCTAGCTATAGACATTTTTTTAAAAAATCTGTTTCTAAATGTTTGTTATAAAAAATCTGTTCTCCTCAGTATGCATGAATCGTTACTGATTCTAAACTGAATAAAATCAAAATTAGTTAATATATGACTAAAATAATTTTTTTGTTTTTTTAAACTTAATTACTCTCGTACTTATTTTATTTGGAATTCATCCTGTAAAGTATATGAATTTATATTTATGCACTATCTATGATTTTTTATTATGTTAAATCCTTCCTTGTATCCTATAGCATTTTAGCTTAACAATTTATAGAATCAAATGATGGCAATAGAATTTATAGAGGGGAAAAATTGTTTATGTCTGAACTGATTCAAAAGTGCTAATTTCTATATGGTGTTAAAGATTAAAAATCTCTAATGAAATAGCTGTAAAGATTCAAAATTCTGTAGTTTTATTGTAGAATAAATTAATTTATAAATCTTTTAAAGCAGAATGTGATAAAAAAAAAAGTCTCTTGAAGACTGTTTACAATTGTATGAAACATTTTCAGCGGCAACTATTTGAATTGTAGAGACATAAATTGCTATTATGCACATAGCTTTAACATCGAAATAAACTAAAGTTTTCTAGAACCATACTCTTTAGATTATTTGAAACATTAATATTGTAATAAAATCCAAGACAATCTTCATAAATTCTGCTCATGCAAAACATGATTTGGTCTACAGAAGTGGTTTGGATATTCATTTTTGAAAACTAATAGTGTAGAATAATTAAGAGCTTTGGCAATGCTAACATATCTACTGAAACTTGGATTTATTAAGACGAAAAGCTCAAAGCCTATGATTACAAATATCTAACAATGTGGTTTTCCTACTACCTCCCCTTTTGTTAAGTATTTTTATAGGATTTCTTTATATTTTTATTATATAAGTTTTGTAGATACAGATGCATTTTTAATTCTGTGAATGATGCAACACATAGGTGCTATATAATGGAAATTGTGCAGAAAAGCTTTTATTTATATTCAGAACATTATTCTCTTTTATACCGTCCTAAATAATCCTTGGTAAAACATATTTCTATTTTTTCTATATGTTTTGATGAAAACCAAACTTTTTTTCTACATACCATTCAGTACTTTTGTGATATCTTTCATTACATAGTACATCATGTATTTTCAACCAAGCAATTTCATTAAGTTTGTTTGAATTTCAAATTTGAGCACTATTTATCCATTATTGCATTTAATATATTTTTTAATTACTCAGAAGAAAAAAAGTTTAAATCAAGTTTAGTTTAATATTAAAAAAAGTGTTATAGTAGAGAGATTACATAGGTCTATGTATTATATATAGTACCTTATATATTCCATGATATCATGAAAATTATAATAACAAGCCTCTATAGTCCTGGGAACTTATGTAATGCTAATTTAAAAAAAGAGGGTTATACTAATCGAATGTTATTTATGGAGTCTTTTGAAATTTATAACGTGTGCCTTTTAACTAGTTATTGACGTTCATATAAATTTTATGTTTTGTGTATGGTATTTTCTTTGCAAAAGGATTTATTTTTAGAAGTATGCATACTTATTAATTATTGAATATGGAAATTGTAAACAGAGGAAGTATCACAGGTAATGAAGTCAAATTTTTATTTTCCTCTGAATAATTCTGATTTGAATAGGAATTTCATATCAGAATTTCTAACAGAAAATTTAAAACTTTTATATTTTTACAAAAATGTCAGCGTAAATAGGTAAAATTCTTCAAAATTAATTTTTAAAGTTCAAATTAAATATAATAGTTATGTTATTTATGCCATAATGAATTTTGTGGGCCTCAATCTGACTATATGTCAGACAGGTGGCACTAGCAGCAACAAGTTATTTACTGTATTTATTTGTGTAGAACCAAATTGTTTTTCACACATCTGTAAGAAAAATTAAATAATAATTAAGACAGAACAAATTTTAAGTCTAAAATTCAATGTTTATTGTTGATTATTCTTTTACTTCTCTAAACACTATGAACTTCTCAATTTAATTGGGTCCTTTAGACAGGGTAATTTTCAAATCATGAATCAATCTCTTTTTATCATGTATGTATGGTTTCGATATAGTTTTGAGCTTAGATGCATCTCTTGCATTGAGCTTATTTACATTAATATTTTTGTCAGGTAGAATTTGCTTGGTGTGGTATAATAAAAATTAAAACAATTATTTTGGCCTTCTTTTTGTCTCAAAATTAATAATAGAATATGTAGTATCTTGCTTAACTGTTTTCCTTCCTCATTTAAAAACTATTATCATTCAAAGAATATTCCACTTTGTTTCTAAGAAGTTTTTTGAGGACAGTTGTATCAGCCATTTTATTGTTTTATTGTTTATCAATTTTATTTCTGGAAAGGGTATCCTTACATTTGAAAACAGGTTTTTAAAAGTAACTTATAACTAACAAAGGCATCTATATACTTTATTGGTATCTATTTATATACTATATGAAAAAAATTTAAGTAATTAAGAGTATTTCATCTTAAAATAAAATTAATTATTTTCTTGTACTTGAACCTTTAAAACTTTTATCATTTCCCTTTAAGTATGTGTTATTGTTCATATCTCCTTATCTCTATATGCAATTTTTCTTGACTTCAGAAGGCATTTGAGTCAAGGTTTTATGTGTAAAATTATAAATACCATTTTCAAAACTATCTTTATTCGTGTATATTTCAATGTGTTCTTTTTATTTTGTCTAAATCATTAGATGTATATTTAATATCCTTTCATGAGCATAATCTTGCCATTTCTTTTCTTTTTCATACTGGTATAGAATATTACATATGTATATTTCAGTATAAATTTTATACTAACTTGATTTCGAGATGAATGAAATTTATCAACGTATTTATTAATAAATAATTTCGCTTATATAGTTGATTTTAACAAAATCAATTTATGCAGAGTTATCAGAATGTGCTGTTGGATTTATTAACTGAGCACAGTATTGTGACTTTTAATTCATTTGTGAGAATGTAGTTCTCAAGTGAAAATTAAGAAAAATTAATTGTGTGTAATTCTATAAAACAGCAGCTTTTTAAACAGTTCTTCTTTTTAGATGTTATTGTACATTGTCCCTGTCTACTGTTACATTCACAATCTTGCCATCCCTTGTCAAAGTATATACAATAATTTAAATGTTTTCTCCCACTATAGTTTAAAAAAAGGAATATTTATAATTTGATATTTATACATTATTCTAAGTATTTAAAATTCCATTGCAATAAGATAAAACTAATTTTTTGGTTTTTTTTAAAGTGTAGAAATGATAATCCATAGTTGTGGAAGTTTTGGTTACATTTTATGAAATTTTTCCATATCATTTTTGTGTAGCTCAATATAATTGAATGAAATGAGAATATTTTGAAGGGGTTTTTGTGTGTAATGTATTTAAACCCTGAAGTTTTTTGTTTTAGAATTACCTTTTGAAGCACTTGCTATGAACATTTGTTTTTAGTATCTTTGAACATGTGTTTGTTATAAGTTGTTTACTTTTCATTGTGAATATCAAATAAAAACTTAAAAAAAAGAAATGGATGTATTTTTTGTTTTTTCGAAAAAATGCAGTTGGTCGTTGTGTTAAATCAACAAGGTAACTTGTTTTGCATTCTTGCCCTATGACGCCAAATATTAGTTATCTTTTAAATTGTATGGCAGTTAACATGTTAAAAATATTTTGATTTTTGCTTTCAGATTAATGAACATTTGGGATTCATATAAATTCTCAGATAGTGTGTTTTGGAAGTTTGCAGAGTAAAATACCAGCTTAAGTATCATTTCCTTCAAATGACTATCTATATACTTCAATGACTTATATTTTAGGTGAGCTTTTGTCTTTTGAATCCTGAATACCACCAAAAATTTTTTTGGTGGTCGTGGTGTGATGCTGCTTATTGGGGATGAATTTCCGGATGGAATAATGCTTCCTATATCATTTCAAATAGAACTGGGTATTGGAAATTTCACGTGATCTAGTTTAGAAAAGTGTGGAGAAAAAAACACTATAGGGCTGATGTTTCAACTTAGTCACCCAGCCAATGCTTTGAACCATTAGCTGTATGTGTAACTTTAGAGTGACATAAATTTAAAACTACCTACCAGTCTTAAGAGCTCGATGTGCATTTTGTACTGCATTAAAAAAAGTGAGCTGAATATTGATTAAAACTAAATTAGGAAATTAATGTCAATGAGGTTAAAGTAAACAAGTGATGATTGTCTAAATTCGATTCTGAATGAAAATATTTTAGGGTTTTATTATGGAAATGACAAAACATGTATTGAAATAATTCTTTACTTTTTTTTTTGTAATACACCAGTTGATGTTTTTTATTTACACAGCAAGAATTTTCTTCAGCTTACGGCCCATCCGATTGCAGAATCTGTCCATCTTTAGACTTTGTAAAGATTTGGCCTAGGGTTTGTACGAAAGATGAACGGTGAGCTCCCAAAGATTCCTTAATTTGCTAATAAAGTTGAAATTTTATTTTCACGTTAGACTCTATCTGGAAACCTTATCAATTAAATAAAATCTTTTCATTTAAGATACTTAATGATAGCTAGCAATATAATACCACTTGATACACTTCATAAAAATTATGTTTCTTATAGATATCTTCGCATCTTAAAAAAATGCAAATGGGTAAGTCTATGACAAGTACATTGTATTTGAAATATGACTTTGTATCTGAAGCTAAATCTGAGGTGTTCCATCATTCACTTATAGGCTTTTAAAAATTTGAGTAAACTGGTTGATTGTTTTTTAGGCACTGAGTCCAAAATATAAGGTGAACAAAAATCTGTTAACCAAAAGATTTTGTTTTAATCAAGACAAAAGTAAAGAAATGCACACGAAACTAGGTGCTGCTATAAAAAAAAGAGGGCGAAAGAAATGTATTATATTGTTAAGGTATTTACATTCTCTCATAAAACCGGCAAATAAAACAAAGAAACACCTGTATTTTCTTTCTTTTCCTAAAATTTCTACTACTAGTATTCAGATAAAAAAAACATTGAATACTGGGTATTGAACTTTTGGTTCATTTTTTCAATCCCTATGTGTATACTATGTAAAACAGATTTTGGGCTCAAAATTTCATAAAAAGTTAGCCATTTAATTTTTTAAAGGAAAAACTTAGTATGGGAAAAAGTTGGTTTGTGTTTTGCGATAACATGATTTTTATTCGTACAATACTTTTATGAATGCTTATTGAAAATTCCTTGAAAAATGTGTAAATTCTAAATTTAATTATTTCTTATAAAATAAGAGTTGCTTTGATTGAAAAATGCATATCAACTTTTGTTACATGTACTATTAGCAATAGGTAAAAAAAATTTTCCAAGTATTAGACACACAAAAAAAAAAAGCCCTAGCATTTTAAATGAAGACAAACTAGTTATTTGATCTTTCCGAGGTAAGACAGTTTAAAGTTTTGGTTTGCCATTGAGATGTGAATAAAAACAAACTTAAAAGTTATCACAACTCTGCGTTTTTTAAACTTAGAGCTTTCAAAAATTTATGAGTTTGTAGAAAAGTATATATAAAGAAAAATCGGGCTAAAAAAATTGGATTCGATTTTTTCTACCGATTTTTGTCAATTGAATCGTCAACTATTTTCTCTTAAATAGATCAATTCATCAAAATCTAACAGGTAAAACTATTTAAAAAACGACGAATGTTACAATGTATAAATACGAAAGTGATGATTCACTGAAAAATTTAAACGTCTAGTATTAGAAAATATACTAAAAGAGATTTAAAAAAATCGTTATAGATAAAAACTGTACAGAGTAGATTTTTCAAGATTCACAGATGTTCATTATATGCATCTGTTATGACGGCTATGAAGACTGAAATCAAGTTCTTGGAAACTAGGGGCACATGAGTTTCAAAAACCGAATGAAAATTTTATCCGCGAAATTTCCTTGCACTTGTTTGGTGGTAGGGAAATTGTGTAAAGGATTAAAAAATAAATAATTTGATTCTGTGTGCTAAGCACTGGCTAAATTCAGTATGGTTTCACATGATGGTGCTTTGGAAGAATACTCCTTATTGAAAAAGGAGAAAACTGCCGACTTGATTTGTCTTTTCAGGACTCGTAGTAAATTTTCTCTTATCCTATAGTCCCGCTCGACTAGCTAATTCGCAACCGTTTAATATTTAGCTTCCAAGACTCAGTAAGCTTTGTTGAGCACCAGTAAATGCCCCATTTTTGTAAAAATTACTTATACCAATGTTTGTGTGCTTCCATATATCGGCAAAAGTCGATAAAATTTTAGAGAAATTCATTATCTTGTGATATGAACTTTTATTGCAGCGCATGTCACTTTTCTTAATGCAAGTTTTTGAAAGCCAGGAGCGAATTTATGAAGCACCCTCTATAAGTGGCTGTACAGATTTGTATTGCTAAGTCAAACTAATGTTAAATGAGCTTACCCATCAAACACCTAATATATTTCTTAACTAACCGTGGATCTTATTCTTAATTTTACTACAGAGACATGGGCGAGTAATTTTTTGTCTGTGATTGAATTTACTATGTCTTTGTGCCTATACTGTAGTTTGTATTGCTTACCTCTGTGCTAACAACAAGGGACAATGCATTAGAGAAAATATTAGAAATTATATGCATAGGTTTCCAGATTGCACGAAGTATATCGGACGGGACCCAGGGAACATAATTGGCATTCTCTGATTTTTGTTCCACATAAAAGTTAATTTAATTAATAAGAAGCTATCAAATTAGAGATCTTTCCCCCCGCTTATCTAGAGAAACGCTTCAGGCCTTTAAAGTATCTACGAAGTCAGCAAAAAAAAAAAAAGAAGCTTTTTAAAAGTGGCCATTATTTTTTTTAGAAGACTATCAAGACTATAAAAACTCTATATTTAGAAGAAAGTGTTTTTTAAATTATGCAATAAATGGAGCTGTGTATTTAGTTTTTTTTAAAAAAAAATTAAATATACATTAAAATGTACTCAAACGAAACTACTTCTCAGTGTCGACTATACCCATTTCCAAGCTGATTACCAAAAAATCCCTTATCGCTACAGGCGTACGCACACAGTGCCAATGAATGAGAATTATACGAAACGAAAAAGAAAAAAATAGTTTTGCTTTGTAACGACGTCGGCCATGACCCTCTGTTCTAGATAGCTCTTACGAAATTGGAGGACATTGAAGAAACTCTACTAACTTTGGTGAGTGTGATCATGACTCTCTCCAATTGTACTACCCATGGCACGAGACTCCTCGCAACTCGCCTGAGAACTCCTCACCTGTTACTCCTACTAAGGGAAGTTCTAGAAATAATATTTAAAGCAAAGATATAACGATTTCCCTCCCCCAAGGAAAACTACTCGTAGATTTCTTTTTGGTACAATCCATAGAACGTTCCCAAATAAACTCGAGGAATTAGAAAGATTAGAAAGTTTCTACTAAGAATTCCAAACACCAGATGGTGTGACAAAATCCTGGCCAAACCTGGCAAGCTTGGCATGGCAAACTGAGGCCAAGAAAAACGCCCCCCCCCTTAATAGATCTTTTCCAAATTTTGATAACCAAATACCAAACAATAACGTTAATTTGCTAGCCACTTTACAAATGACTACGCAATGCCTTTTCCAACTTTCACAGGCTTTAAAAGTTCCGCCAGCCTTACTGAATAATTTCTATTAAGTGAGCAACGTAAATAATAATCCCAACGAAATGTACCTCTTATTAGAGGCTTCTTGTAGCACCAATAATGTGTAATAAGTCACCCATTGTCCTCAGTTTGTGTTCATGGAACGCAAACGGATCATTAAGACGGTATGTCGAGTTATAAACGTGGAGAAGCACGCCCTTGATCTCTTCCTCGTACAGGAAACTCACCTAATCAAAATTTTGACATAGCTAATTACATTTGTTACAGAAATGACCGCATCACCGATGGACCAAACCTCCGGTAAAACTCTGATTCTCATTAAAAAAAATTATTTAACATCACTGCCTTCTCTCCCCAACGAGCCATTGAAGCTGCTAATGTAACTCTAACCCCTCCTGATCACAATTCCATTTCAATAATTTCCGTTCATATCTCTTCTTCCTCAGACGAAAATAATCTTCACAACAGATTTAGAGAATTTACTCCAAACCCGTAGAAGTGACGTTGACTGCTGTGCCATAGGGCCTAGGTTCGAATCCTGGAGAAGGCATGGATGTTTGCAAATGTACAACACCTGTGCGGCTTGAGGGCACTCTAAATATTCTTCAAACCGAGAGGCCCGTTGGACCGGGCGTATTTTCGCTCAAAATTGGGGTGGACCAGAGCCAGAACGTAATGTAACCTGCACGATATTCAAAGCTGCAGCTAACGACACACGTAATCTAGCCACTTGCCGCGATAGATTTTGTAGCTCTAAATCTGATGTCTTCGATTGGGTGGCATTGAAAACAACACTATCACAAAAATAAAAATAAAAAATCCTCAATTCTGACTAGATCACTCTACATCTGTACAGTTTATACCAAAATTTGTAAGAATTCCTATCCTAAAATTTCAGTAGCCCATTTTAAGAATCATCCATTTATGCAAGAGTTATTCCATTATTTTAATATAACAAGGACAATATGCGAGATAATATTAATGAAATGAATGTTAATTCATGTGACGTCATAGTCACATGATAAGGGCAATCACGTGTTTCCAGCCAATTCGTTCATGAGCTTGCTGTTGCCAACTTTTGCTTTCTACAAAAACTTTCTTTTAAAAATTATACATTTGCTAACAATAACGTACAGATATACAAAAGGCATTTGATTTAAAAGTAACCGTATTATATAAGAATTTTTTTTATTTGAAAATGTTTTTGAAGAATTTTAGTACTTGGGCATTGGGTCTAGATTTTATAAGTACAATGTCAACTTTGAATTTAAACGAAACCTGTTCTTATATTTATCATGTGACCTTCGTGAATTTAGCCCATTGGCTATGAAGTATTATGATAAATTATTCTAGTATTCGCACATGAAATGAATAAAAATTAACTTACATCTATTCCATATAAACTCGCTCGTCTTATGCCATGGACTAAACATAATCCTTTGTAGGAAATGTCTTTGGGTTTTATCCAACCCATAATAGTTTGAGAGTGGTATTTTTCTTCCCGAAGAAGAATCATAACAACTTTTGGGCGGTCTTCAGGATCGTCCTGCAAATGAGGAAAAAAGAACTACTGACATTATATATATACACTTCTAAGAACAGATACAGAATATATGTTTCATATTTTTTGAATGATACTGATACAAAAACATTACCATCATTCGTTGTTAACATGTTGGCTTCACAAGAAAAGACAACACAGTTTTTAAACGAAATTTTAATAAATTTCTTTTTATATTATAGTTTAAAACAAGTTTTTTCAGAAGAAAATTTAATGTTAAATATTTTTAACTTTCCAACTTCACTGCTAAAATCAGCCTATGTCTGGTAATTTAATATTAAATCACAAAAATTTACAGAAAGTATTTAATGAATTTGCAAAGGGCATATTTATTGAAATTTATAGGCTAATCCTTCAATACTTTAAATTACTTTTATTTAATTATGGAGCAGCAGAATCTTAATGGTATTAATATTACAGCGAAATCTGTTTGCTCCACTATGGCTACACTGATCTCTGAGTTAAAAGAGTAAAGGACATTTGTGAGGGACATAAAAAAAATGTAGTCTCAGGATTACTTGCAAGTATTTGATCTTTCATCATATGAGCTTTAGGTTCTCTCGTTGGTCGCTGTTGTCTCTCTCACTAATAAGTAATTCAACATCATAAATGCACCAGATTTAAAGCGCATGCGCACGAAAAAAGAGCAAAGCTCTCTCTCTCTGCTTTTTCAATGTCGATAAGTGGTTGTTGATAGTATGTTTTTTGGTACAAGTGACAGTACGATTTAGCTCGGTTCCACCCCAATTTTGAGGTATAAACACCCTGGGGGGTGGGTCAGGGGCCTCCCACCTCTCTTTCCCTTCCACAAACCTCGCAAGAGGACTTACGACTCGACAGCTATTTAGAGTACCACCATGTCTCAAAGGCACTATACACTGACAAACCTCCCTATTTGCTCCGGGATTCGAACCCAGGCCCTATGGCACAGCAGTCAGCGTCGCTAACCACTATACCGGATGGAAGATTTTTCAAACAAATAGTGACATTTTAGAAATGATTGGGAAAGTAACTGCATTTCGAAAGAATATCATGATATCTAGAGAAAACTTAGAAAAAGAAACTTTAGAAATGCTTCCATCATTGTACGATTTTACTTCTGAAAATGAAGTAAATGTAAAACAAATTAAGTTTCTATAGCGTCCCCACATTTGGATGCAGAATTTATAACCAATATACTGACATTCACAATACTAAAACAGATCGGTTGTGAATTACTTTGCTGAAACTATAAAAATAGATCATTATCGAGTGTAGCTCAAGAAAGTTAATTGATGCGAGAGAAAAATCAACGTTTTAATTCGAATTTAAAATTCTCAATACGTTCTCGGACACTTAGCTTACCATAGAAAATCACAATATTATGTGTTATTTACTGGGACACCCGAACTGCTTGTGTATAAAAATGTTCAGGGCCGCATTGCGTTTTAGCTTGTTCCTAACTTGGATAGTATATCGCGCTTTGTTTCCAAAAGTACTGCTACATATGCCGCTTTGTCGACGAATATGTTACCATTTGGTGGATGGGATTGCAAATTGAATATCCAGATTTACTAAGTACAGAAAGGAAATGCCGTCTTACCTTTTGGTGCTAAATACTTGTGGGGAGCCGAGTTTTCTTCAATGACAGCAATTAAAACCAAATACAGAAGTAATTAATATTTAAAATTGGATCAACAGATAGTATCAAATTTTTCTATTAGTACTGAACAAATAGAATCACACTGTTGTATATGAGGTTTTGGGTACGAGATTAAAAGAATTTGGAGATCACCATTTGCGTACTTGCGAAATAAGATACATTAAATCTATAAACATCTATTTTTAAACATTTTTTTTCTTTATTCTTGTTTTTCGATTCTTACCGAAATTTTCCTTTTCTGTGTATTGCTTAGCTTCTAGAACCTTCCAAAAGTCTAAAGGAATCCTTAGCATGTGCATAAGTTGATTCGAATCAATACAAGTTCAAGTTGAGATAAATGACTGTAGCCTTCATTTGTCTCACCATAACTCTACAAAATATACGTGACAATATAAATAAGAGTAATTCAATTTCAGGTAATTGTTTTGAAAAAAATTATTTCAAGCAACCGGTTTTTATTATGAAGCTTGAACTTTATTATTGCATCGCCTCCTTGTAATGGCAGATAATTGTTGTATCACAGTAGTTATATAAATTGACAATTTTGTGCAGAACAATACTGGATAGTTTTGAGGGGAAAAAAACTTTACATAAATTTTAAAAAAGAAAACAGGGGGAAAAAAGGCCAAATATTAAACTGGGGGGAAAATTAAAGGTGTTTTTTGTACGGATTAATTTCTTTCCGAAATCTCAAATTTATTTTTTTGCTGTTAACGACACTTAACCTTAATATCAAAAGAGCATGTTTCGGCAGTGATGCCCAAAATGATTCGTTCGAATTGAAGATTTCATCCCTATTTCTTGAAGAAAAAAATTGTTAGTCAGTGGCGCCCACAAGGGGGCGGGGTCCCCGAGTCTGGACCCTTCCCCTAAAGCCCTTAATTTTTTCGATTGATTATAATCCTATGTATATAGTAAATAGAATTTAATTCATGAATGCTAATTTTTTATTCAATAATTATTTTTTTGTTTTTTGTTCCCGAAAATCGACAAAATAAAAAGAATATGTTGGGCGGCGTTTTTGAGCATGATACGAAAATAGTGGACTTCAGACCCTGAAAACCTTCTTGAAAAATTCCTGTGTGCGCCACTGTTTAGGGTAATTTTATGAAGGGCTTAAAATTGTAGAGAGAATGAAAAGTAAAAATTTTTTAAGAACCTATTACTTAAATATTTATATCTCTTGTAATGTGTTGTGTTCAGATTGTGAATGTGAATACATTTTATTAAGGTCACACATGTTTGAAAAAACATTCATATTCCTATATATTCCTTCATCATTATATATTCTTTTTTGAAACAAAGTGGTGTTAAATGAAATTTCAAAAAATAGAATCATAAGTAAAGGCCAAAAGTGGAAATTTTTTTTAAGTATTCATGTCTCTTTGCTAATCCAGAATTTAGAATAACTTAAAAAATCCTCTAAAAGGACTCCTTTAATTTTCGATCCATTCCACAATATGCGAAATACGATTTGAATTAAAAAAGTTATATGAATGAATATTAAGTTTATATGCATGTGAATATTAAGTAACATCAGGTATGGGAGCTGAATTTCTTCTGAACCTTGAGGCATAAGCCTTGCAAGTTTTATAGATTGATAATGTGGTAAGCCCCTTCTGGTTTTTGCTAAGGTTATATTATATATCATCGGCCTAATTATAAGAATGCGTAACTCCTTTTGGATGAATTTTACAGGAACAAGTAAAAACTTCTTATTTTTACTATGCACAGAAGTTATTTCAATGCAGTTATGAATTAGAGATATTTTTGTAGGATATATGAAGTAACCCATTGGATAGGCTTCAAAATACTCCGCTGGATGGCATTACAAGTCTCATTTCATTTTGTGGAGTTACGCATTCTGGTAATTAGGTCGACGATATATCATTTGGTCCGCATTTTTCAAATTAGGTGTTTTTTAATTTATCTGAAAAAATATTAGTTTATTTCTTAGTTATTTATTCCATACATCTAGAAACTTGCCTATAAAATAAAGATTCTTTTGGCGAAAAAAAGAACGGGAAAGGATAGAAAAATCCAGCGAACATCTATCATATCTGAAGAGTAAATGATGAAGCGAGTCAAGAGCTCTTAAGTGAAAAAAGTAAACATTTCAAGACAAAATCTAAGGCTCTTTTCACATATGTTCTAAAAGTTTCGCTAAAAGTTTCGAAATAAGGATGGAATGCATTTAGACTATTTTTTCAATTTCAATCTCGCATTATAGTCGCTTTATTTTTCTAAAAACTGGATTATTTTTTACGGCTGTCAAGTTAAGAGTATTATAAGCTTCACTTTTGAGAAACAACTGACAAAACAAAGTAAGATTATCTGACTGAACTTTAAAGCTTTTTGGAACATGGCATTTCTTTCGAATCTGAACTCTTTTCTCTGCGAGTTATTGATCACAGAAACTAGTACGCTAAGCTTAAGTGAGCTTGAATGATATTCAAATTGAGTCAGTGCTCCAACCATACATGTAGTAGGATACAAAAGTTCCCGGACTGAGTCTATAACGTGAAAACTTTTTGCAGTAGAGCGACTATAATGCGTTGCTGCATCCTTCCCCATTTCTAAAAATAGTTTGTCCGAAATCCCGGGGTAGTATTTTTTAGGTGGATGCATTTAATACCCGGCGATTGAAAGCAATGACGTTTGTTTAGCAGAAAATGAATATCAAGTTTTCTGTTCATTTGGGAAAGAGTGCTACGGAGACTTTGAAATGTTAAAGCATGTGAACGGAGTAATTCACTATCGGAAATGCAAGTTTTAAGTGGCAACGATGTTTCAGAGAAGGCAGGGAAAGTGTCGAAGACGACGGACGCTCTGGACATCCGCAGATTCCCCGCACCGCTGAAAACATCGAAAAGGTTCCTGTGGTGGAACGTAAGAAGAGGCTTCAAACAACAGCACAAATACACTCCCAAAAGTTAAGCAAGGAGAGGAAAATGCTAATTTACGGAAGCCAATCAGAATTGAAGAGGATGCAATTCTCTGCAGAGGTAGATGGAAGTATGCAAATATGTTAGGTAACAGCCAATCGTGCTTTCATGTCAAGAAATATGCAAAAAGGGCAGTCTTATAAGAAGCCAGCTTTATGAAGGGTTACAGAAGTTGATTGTAAGTGCTAATAGAAGGTGTTTAAAACTTTCGTACAATTTGTTATCAAGACATACGTGTTTCTATGACCTCCAGAAAACGAATGGAAGATTCTGAGCGCTGGCGTGCTGTGGGGCGCATTGAAGCAGGACAAACGATCACAGATGTTGCTCTTTTCTTCGGCGGTCATCATTCTGCAATTTCACGTTTATGGAAACAATTCCAAACCACACAGATAGTTAGTTGTCCGAAGGCCCGTAGGCGGTCGCCCAAGGGTTACAACCCCCGCGGAAGATCGATATATTGCTATTGTAGCCAAGCGGAATCGCAGAGCGACCTCCACACGTGTGACATCTATGGTTACAAACGTCCATTGGTAAGGCTATATCTGCAGCTAATGTACGCCGAAGATGAATGGACTGTATGCCCGGGTACCTCGAGTTTGTGTTCCTCTATCCGTCCAATCAAGAGGGGCACGATTAAAGTGGTGCCGGGAATATGGCAATTGGACTGTGTCTGACTGGGGTAATGTCATGTTTACTGATGAGTCAAGATTTGCTCTGGAGCCAGATGACAAACGTATAAGGATATGACGTAAACAAGGAACACGCAATCAGCCCCAAAACATCACCGAACATCACGCATTCCGAGGCGGAAGCATTATGGTGTGGGGAGGGATTTCATTAGGATACCGCACCGACCTCCACATCTTTAAACGGGGTTCTGTGACGGCTGTCCGGTATCGAGATGAAGTCCTAAAACCCATTGTGAGATTATACGCTGCAGCAGTTGGCCCTACCTTTGTTTAAATGGTCGATAACGCACATCCCCATTGAGCTGACATCGTTGATGACTACCTGGAGAGGGAAGGGGTTGCGCGTATGGCGTGGATAGCATATTCGCTCGATCTTAATCCCATTGAAAATCTTTGGGATGCTCTCGGCCGTGCTGTATCTTCACGTTTCCCACATCCAGCCACTCTTATTGAGCTGGAAACCGCTCTACAAGAAGAATGTCGATTGCTTAATTCTGCGGTGGTTGACCACCTAATTGAAAGCATGGTCAGAAGGTGTAAACTTTGCATACAGATGAGGGGGATCACATGCCCTATTAATGTCCTTTTTTACATTTTATGCTGTTTATTTTCACTTTATACATAATTCTGCTTAAGCCTCCAGTATGACATTATCTGATAACTTACAAAAATTTAATATTGTTTTCATTTCTGTATATAATTATTGATTTTGTGTTATGTATAAATATATATGCTACTTTACTGCCAAATTTTGTGTATAACAAAACAGTATTTTTTTATTTTTTATTTTTTACATCTTTGTGCTTAACTTTTGGAAGTGAGTGTAGCAGAATCAGTTAGAACATAGGTTCTCAACATGGGCGTTTGATGCTTTCAGGGGGAATGCATAGAAAAAAAAATCTGAAAACTATTAATGTCAGAAACTGGAATAGAACATGACAGCCTGAAATAGAATTCTTAGGACGGCCAAGACCCACCCTGGGCTATCGGGCCATTGAAATACTTTATTTAAATGTTATAAAAATATTTATTTGAACACTGGATTGCGACTGTTATCGGATGATTCGCCTCAGTATCTACGCATTTGCATATAAATGGCTTTGATACCTTAGTTATCTTGTATCACTTACAACTTGGTTCCTCTCTCTCTCGAAAGTTTGTCGACCTATAAACTATATCAATTTGTGCGATGTAATAAACAATAAAATGCGAGAAATTATAATTTTGTAATGTAAGAAATTTGCTTAAATTGCAAATTAACTTCTAAATAGGCTTCGCTTTTGTCCACACTGGCCCTGTCAATCTCATTACCTGATTTAAGAATTCGGTTGACTATAGCTCTCATATACTCATAGAGCGATTTTAATTAAAAACCCACACTTGTTAAGGGACATAGTGCGATTTAAGCAAAAAATTTTAATTTAAAGATTTTCAAAAATTTTTTAGTTGCCTCCTATGTATGTATACTATGTAAAGCAGATTTTGTGCTCAAAATTTAATAAAAACCTAGGCATTTAATTTTTAAAGGAAAAAAACTTCAAATTTGTGAAGTGATTTTAAAATGCTACTCCCCCTACAAAAATTTACGTACACGCATGAAATTTGATTTACAAGTACCTCAAACTATGCATAACAAAAGTTGATATGGGTTTTGCGATAACATGATTGGTATTCGTACAATACTTCTTTTTATGAATGCGTATTGAAAATTTCTTAAAAAATGTACAAATTCTGAGTTTAATTATTTTAAAAAAATAAGTATCGCTTTGATTCTAAAATGCATACCAACTTTTGTTATATGTACTATTAGCAATACGTAAAAAAAAGTTCAAAGCATTAGGCACAATAAAAAAAAGCCTTAGCATTTTAAATGAAGACAAACTAGTTATTTTATCTTTCTGAGATAATTAAGTTTAAAGTTTTCATCTGCCATAGGGATGTGAATAAAAACGAACGCAAAAGCTATCATAATTCTGTGTTTTTTTTAGTTTAGAGCTTTCAAATTTTGTCAGGTTATAGGAAAGTATATAAAGAATAATTTAAGCTAAAACAATTAAATTTGATTTTTTGACCGATTTTTGTCAATTGAATCGTACTGTGTCCCCTTAAATACTAAGTGATAATACTTCAGTGATTTTCACATCATTTAAAGAAATATTTACTTACGATTAGTTTCATCTTTCGGACAGCGGATGGAATGTAAGCGGGTCCTTCATAGAGGACACCCGTGTCCGAATCCTCGATTCGACCTTGGATCAAGACCATGTCCTCAATCGCTTCGTGTATCTCAAAATCCACCATCCCTTCAAGGTCGGGAAAAATGCCCTCTTCTAGATGAATTTTAATTCTTTCTTCGGTCCAGTACTTAAAAGAATAAATGGTGATTTAGATAAAGAATTTGAAATTGCAGTTGAAACAAAAGTAGTTGGAAATGTGTTTTGATCGAAAGATCTGGAGATTTTTTTGTGTCTAGAAGGAGGATTATTCTACAAAGTTTGATGGTGGCATATTTAATATTTTCAAAAAATTAAATACTGTCTAAATATAAAAGCGATACTGAAATACAAATTGTAATTTTTTTATTGTCTGAAGAAAATTGATATAAGCACATGCATACTCGTGTACATATTTTCTCTTATTAATATTCTATTTCTAGTCATTTGCCGTCACTATAAGTGTTTAGCTCTCTGAAGACATGTTTGAATTACCTATCTGTCGATCCTTATATATAGGAAAATTAACATCTTTAGTAATATGTTACATCGATACACCAAATTACATATAATCATTCAATCCATTTATTTTTAAAGAGCCAAGGTTAAATAAATATCCAACAAATTAAGATTTTCAAATTTAGGCTTAGAAAGAAATTACGGTGTTATATCAGTTTTTGATGTGTAACATCTTTCCTCTCGGTTGCTGGATATTTGTAGGAGTGATTTCGTGAAAAGGGACGGAAATATGTAACAGGAAGTCGGGAAAGCGCGTGCTATTTGATTTGACCAATCAGCGCGTTTGGTGGTGTCTCATCGCTACCTTCGCATCGGGGTGTACAACTCAAGCCGCCAGCCTTTTTTATATTGTTAAATTTCACATTTTTAAAAAAATATTCGTATTTAAAGACTCGGTTTCGCTTTTTCTTGACTCTAAATTCACTTCGCAAATTCTACCAAATTTTATTAGACTTCATTCAGGATAAACTTGCAATTCTTACGCTCAATTAGCTCAGGGCTCGTTGTGTATGAAATCTGAGGTTATATTTATATGTGTAAACTATATTAATAATTAAATAAACTGTTAAGCGTTTGACAAAGTTCATCATTCTTAAAAAAATACGAGTAATATGGAATTATTCGAATAAATATTTTATTGCTTATCTTTTTTCATACTTTGAGGTTCATTCCTGTCGCTGTCAATATAATATTTTTAATTCTGATTAAAAAATTTTTCTCGATTAAAAAACTAATTAATTACACGTGTAATTTTGATTTTCTCTAATATTTCTAATATTTAAACGTATACCAAGCGAATTAAATTTTCATCATTTTTTGATAATTATTTTTGATAAAAAATTGCATTACTTCATGTGTTAAATAATAAATTTTTCATTAAAGATATAATTATTCGATAGGAAATTATTTCCAATCATACCCGATTCATTTTTTTCAGGATTTAAATTACTATTGCATTTTTACCACGATAACATGTCAGATGTTACACATCATATGCGACTACTGTAAGGCTCGTTTTTTAACAGGATACCTTTTTCCTATTTGTTTGTTATTTGATATGTTATATACAACTTTTTACTTTTTAAACAGCATAAAAGCTTACTGCAACAAGGAGTTTTTCTAATATCGGTCACTTTTCATTATAAAGGTCACATTCATTATTTTCACTTAACATAACGCACTGAGCCAATTCAAGAAAAAAAACTATCATGGTTTTGTGTAATAATATTGTGAGGGGGCGAATCGTCTTTAAGTATAGGAAATGTCTATGTAATTGATAGACATGCAAACAGTAATTTATTCTGGAATTATCCAGAAATTAGAACAGATTTAAATACCAATTAACACAAATAAAATATCCACAATATCACAAATCTGTAGTCACAATTTTGCATTAAGTAATTGAAAATGGGCAGTCGCTCTCAAGTTTCCAAGAGTGCTACATCTCCGCTAGAACTTTCTTTTGAAATAATTATCCTTGGCGATTTTTCAAATGCATCTATTTTTGTCTCTAAATTTGGTGATATTTGGTGACCAAATTTGTCGTGAAGTCGGTCGCAAAAATCATTCCTAGTCGTTTATTATTGTTATTCTATTTCTAATGGGGATGCAGATTGGCGTTTTACCATTGCAAACCTAGTACATTCTCCGGGAGCTGGTACCTCTTCTTAGTGCGGCTCCGTTTAGGCGGATACCAATTGCCGCAGCTAATTTTGAGGCCCATTTTCCTACCAGAGGGAAGCCCCTGAGATCTGGAGATGCGAAACCGTACTTAGGATTTAAATTTTGCCAAGATCACCTAAGCCAAACAGGTAATCTAGGGAGCTTTAACATAATCATGCGACATGGCCGCTGTCAATTTTCTGCAACATGAAAATTCCCCGACTTGGGCCGTGGTCGAGACCGCAACTCTAGCGTACAAGGCCAGTGACAAACAAACTAAGCCACCCAGCCGGTTTCGTTTATTATTATTGAATGGATATCTCTTGACCCGTAAACGATCTTTTCGGTAACAAGAGCGTTTCGGCAGAAACACAGAGCCCGAAATTTCAGTAACAGTATGATTTCAACAGAAAAATAGTTTAAATATACAGTTTAAATTTTAAATACAAGAACTAGAGTTACGGAGCTGGATTATTTTACTGCATCATGTTATTACTATGGTAAAGAAAAACTCTTTTTTTCTCTCTATTTTCTTATAGCTGGTACATTGTATTATATAATAGGACAGTTATTCAAGTAAATAATTTTTTTTGTGCCAAATACAATTTACCAGTAGAATCGAAATGTTCCTTGGAACTGATCATTTAAAAAATATGTGAAACTGAATCTTAAAAGTTTTTAGAAACAAAAGAAATAATACTTCCGAGGAAACGGGTGACACTTTCTTATTCTATAAAATTAAACAGAAAAAAATATCACTGTGTATATCCGGCAATATTTCCTTCAGAAAAAAACTTTAAAAAAAATTCCTCAAAGACAGTAAAATATCGAAGCTTCTTTCCTTTGATAATAGAATCTTCACAATTTTTTTCCTTCACACATAAATTCTTTTACTTTTAACACTTCTGACAGGAGCAATAAATTCTTTTTTTCTTTAGAATGTTTTGGATAAAATGTTTTTGGAATATAGAACATAAAATTGAATAAAACGCCTCCTATCTCTTGGACTTTATCTTAATTTACAATGTTCTTTGAATTTTCGGTTTTACGAACTCATTTACGGGTAGTTTTATCGATAAATCTTTTTTGAGCTTGTTTCTCTTCATACAGAATATACTCATTAAGATTATTTTTACTAAACAAAATGGATGGGAAACATTTTCATTGAAAATATAATAATTATTCCGATAAAACGATAACGCGGATGTTTAAATTTAAGCCCACATTAGCCATTTGAATCAAACGGTTTATAAAAATAGGTTCAGTTTTTAAATTAGCGTAACACATTTTTTTAGTAGAAACATAAAACAAAATGTTGTTTCTTTTTTAATGTTTTGAAAACATCGATCAGTGTTTCTCAAACTGTAGGGTGCATCCCCTAGGAGGGCGTGATAACCCCACGTGGTGCGCGAGCATATATAGAAAAGTAGAAAACAAAAGATTATTTAAAAAAAAGCAAATTATTGAAGGGAAGCAAAACACAAAATACATTCTAATATAATAAAACAATAAAATATTCATTTACACTGATATAATACACTTATAAATGCATCAATACTATACAATGTATTTGATAATTAATTTAACAATACTAAGTTAAGAATAAGTTTAATAATTATCATGAACCCATGGGGGTCCACTGATAATTATTATCTGCAAAGTAAAATTATCTGCAAAATTTAATACTTATCTCGATAATTTATACGGTTTATAATTAAAGTCGTATTGTAGCTTAAACTTCAAAGTATATTATTATTGAATTGTATGTATTGTTATTGTATGAAAAGGGAGGGGGTGATGAAAATTGTGTCAGAAAATTGTGTTGCCAATATTGAAAATTTGAGAAGCATTGATGCAGATATATTTCAAAATTTGATGATATCTTTTGATTTGATCTTATTATGCATTCTGTAATTAGTGTATCATACAAATTCTCTCTGCAGGTATTCTCCTTTTTTCCCATCCACGATGCGCGAGATCTCGATGAAAAATATCCATCTGTACAATTTCTGAAGGTCAATAAAATAAAACAGCTTTTTCAATTGCTATTATCGGCTTTCGATTACAATGATTATTTTTCCGATGTCGTATCGGAATATTCAATTCGTTATCTTAAGCGAAATCTTTCACAGAACTCATTTAAAAAAATTCCTTTATCTTTTTGCTCGTTTGGACGTAAAAAAGTTTTCACGATGAGATGAATGAAAAGAACGTTATCTGTAGAATTAATTAGATCTTATCAAAGAGTAATTAAAATAAATATTCAATCATTTCATGGTGGAAGCTATGTCATCTTATTCAATTTGTGAATTGAGCTTCGTTAATTACATTTCTCTATTTTTTAATTCTGCATTTAAATATTCTCATTAATACATTAAATGGATATCCTTTATGTCAATCCGTCATCTCTGTACGATTTTATTATGCGATTCCTTTAAAATGGACCTTGCACAATTCTGAAAACTTTTGATTTAATAATTTCACGCTGTTCAAATGTTGCCCTTTATGCATGCCTCATGCATCGAATTCGATTATTGCATTATTAATTCAATTTTCCTTTAATGTCAACATCAACCTTAAATCTTAATTTTATTCTCTTTTATGTGCGAATATCCCGATGATAATTTATACAAATATTTTCCTTCAATAACACGATGAATCAATGGCGTATGTGAGGGTGAGGCTTAGGGGTTCAAAGCCCTATCATAGACCAACAGATTTTTATATTTTATCATAAATAACGTAAAAATTATAGTTTAAAAAACTAAAAAAAACCCACCCTTTTATAGCTAAGGGGTGATAAATCTTATTAAAATATATTGCCATGAGAATGAAAATGTTACCAAGCGAGTAAAACGGATGGGATTTTTTCAAATCAAATTGTTCTAAAGTAAGACGTCAATGTCGATTGTTTTATTTCTGATAATCCAATCTGAAATCAACATTTTCTTCCTCATTTGTTATCTTGTACTCTCTCTTGGTCTTTTTTTTCTGTTCCATTTTCGGTGGGAGGGAGAAGGAATCAACGGAAAGAGAAATTCGTGTACGACAAGTTATCGTCGAACTTTGTTTCATGTCCTGGAAGGAAAACTTCTCTCAACATATGCATTCAGATATCTGAATGACTGAATCACTGGCGTAGAGTCCTGAGTGGGACCCCAGATCAAGATTTCTTGCACACCCTTTTGGGAGGTCTTTTGATATATTAAGACTTTTTTTCTCACGTATGATGGGGCTCCTGTAGCTTGGAGGTCATTGATACTGCTGATACAGCGGTAGCTACGCTCCTGGACTGACAAGGGGAGGGCACGACTAAGGAAATTCATCTGGGGACGAGACTTTGTGCAATAGTAGTACTTCTTAAGGTGTTCACCCCTCAATGTAATTCCGCCGAGTGGTTAGTCAATTCGAAGAAAATAGCCTTCAAAATTCATGCTTAGCTTATATACAAGTTATTTCTCCCTTTCTTCAGTGTCGTCGTGGCTTGGATGGCAGGATAACAAAGTACCATGTAAAAAATAGGCCAGGGTTCGATTTTCACGATCGGCTAACTTGCTGTTTTAATTTCTATTTCTCCAATTGATTTTATTATTAATTTTTTAGAATTAAATACGTTTACTTTTTATAAATGGGTCATTGATTATTAAATGAAATTCTATATTAATTATAGTAACTATTATACTTTTTAAAATACAAAAACAAATATAATATACAGTAACTATAATTACTTCTGTCATTAAAATTTAATTAATTGTATTTTTTAAATTATTCCTTTTACTAAATGGCCCTAAAATTTTACTTCAGCTTTTAACAAACCGTTTTTTATCAAGAGAAAGGCAGCTGTTTTTAAAGAGCAGGTGTTATTCTTTTAAGAACAAAGAATGCTCCAATAAAATGAGATACTGGTAAGATATCAGATTTTGGTTATTACACTATTGAGAACACTTCTGAATACTTTCTGAAGATAGAGGATTTTTTTTAAATGTAAATGACGTTTGTTTTACACCTGAACTTCTTAAAAAACGTTGTTCTTGCGGTAATTCTTCTTTTATTAACTGTGCTAGATGTCAAAAAATTAATTGTTTTGAACGTTTTTATGATAATTATCATTCAGGTTCTTGTATGTTATAAAAAAAATTTGTAAGAGAAAGTTAATTTTTTACTTATATTTATTTAACTTTATTTATTATAATTTAATTTATTTTATTTTTACTTTTTATTTATAAGTATTATTATCATAACTATTAGTTGTTTTGTATTTTAAAAAGTAAAATGGTTACTATAACTTTTAATAATCAATGAGCAATTTATAAAAAATAAATTTATTTTATTCTAAAAATAAATAATAAAACCAATTGGAGAAAAAGAAATTAAAATAGCAAATTAGCCGATCGTGAGATTCGAACCCTGACCTATCGCATGGGACTCCGTTATCCTGCCATCCACTCCGACGCTGAAGAAAGGGAGAAAAATAACTTGTAAATAAGCCAAGCATAAATTTCGAAGGCTATTTTCTTCGAATTGACTGGCCATTCGACGGAGTTACAATGAGGGGTGAACACCCTAAAGGAGTACTACTATTGCACAGTCTCGTCTTCAAATGAATTTCCTAAGTCATGTCCTCCCCTTGTGGTCCGCAGCGCCTTTCTAGGGGTGAGATTCCCCTCTTTTACAGACTCTGAAAGGCCTCGTGGAAATATTGAAAGATGTGCCTCTTACTAGAATAGATCATTAAACATCCCCTAACGAAAAACCTCTACTAGAGCTTGTATTCTGATCAATGTTAAGTCGGGGAGGGGTGTTCGAAATCTTGGGGGTTTGCGATGTCCCCCTGATTCATAAAGCAGGGGGTGGGGGGCGATCGAAAGTTTAAGAACCGCTGATTTAACTGAATATTGACATTAGCCAGGTTACAACAAGAAAATAAATTAAGTTTTTCACTCTTTCAGCTGCTTAATATCATTTATTATTCATGATTAGAAGGTTATAAAATGCTTTAAATTAAAATATTTTTCTGTGACACAAATTACATTATTCATTTGCACAGCTTGTTTATATGCAGTCATTTTACAGGAAAAAAAAACCAATAAGTCAAATTTTGATATAAAGACATGAGTACTGACCTCGTACACTTCTTCGTCTTCAAGGATAATCTGCGCGATCTTGATGGCGATGGGTCTCCACATGCGGTAGGAGAGGTCACCAAATTGATTTTCGGCCTCCTCCAGAGTGCTGTAGCTGACATTCATCAGCTGAAAAATGGGATCGTGGGACATAAGTCAGGAGGACAATTAATCATATTCCCTCTACGCAGCAGAAGGTTCCGTATAGAATTAAACGTGTAATGGGGAGCATTAAATAAATTGAATTATAAGCAGCTTCAATTGTTGTAACATGATATATTAATATATAAATTTAGGATGATTATTATAACACATTTAGAAAATACTTTTGTAAACAAAGTAAAACTTCACAATTGTACATTATTTATGGATATGCATTCGTCCACCATGGTGAGCCATGATAGAACTACAATAAAATTACCTTTAGAATTTATTTTCCCCAAATAAGAGATTTCTCATATAATCCTCCCTCATAAATATCATCATATTCTCTCGAAATACAGAAATTTAGTGTTTTCACCCTTTTTACCATTTTTGTTGAGATTGAACATTCATTTGTAATTTTATAGCTTGTATCACTTTGAGAATGCGTACGAATTCATGTAAGTGAAAAAGGTGTGACTGCTTAATATGAGTTATGCGTGCATAGATGTGATAGTTCTAAGCAATATAGATAGCTTAATATAAGCTCTGCAAGTCTCTGTTTTAAGTAGACTATCGGCTGGAGAAGTATTGATTCATTTATTTATATCGTGATTATGCCAAATATAGTGAAGCCTTCATTACCAGTATATTTGACGATTGCTACACTTATCCCAGATAAAGAGAAATTCTGACATTCCATAAATACTAAGACATGCAAAACAACCTTGAGTCACTGAATTTGAAAAGTGGGAGCGTAAGAATACAAGACGCATGATGTAAACTGATGGACCAATAATGTAGGACCAAAGAACATCAAAAGACTAACTCTAGAACATGCTTGTCTAAAGTGCGGCCCAAAAGCTTTTAAAATGTGGCCCGAACACAAATTATGAAATTATTTCAATGTACAAATTTTTATTAAAAATAAATGTATGCACAAAATATGCTGCATTAATTTTCGACTTAACAGATAAGTTCGAAAAAAGATTTCAAGATTTTCGAAAAAACGAAGAGTATTTCAATATATTTTCTACCCCGTTTTCTCTAGAAATAAATAAATTACCTTCAAATATTCAAATGGAATGCATTGAACTGCAAAGTGACATTCACTTGAAAGAAAAATTTGTGAATGTTTCTATACTAGAGTTTTATTAAGACTACCTACACTTCGCGATAAATATCCTCATTTTCACACTCATGCTTTATTAATGTCTTAATCTTTTGGCAGTACTGGCAGTACAAAAATCACTGACAAACATTTTGAAAATGCATTAAGAATTGGAACTTTGTCTATTGAACCCGATATCGAATTGCTTGTATAACACAAACACAAATTCATTCATCTCATGAACTTGATTTTTTCCCATCTTTATGAAATTCAAACTAAATCAAACGAAACTTTTAAAAATTTAAAATAAATGTGTACCTATTCATGTCTAATTAAAATTTAAGAAAAATATAATAAAAATAAGTTAATTTATTTTCATAAAACTACATAAAATTAATTTTAATTTGTGAAGAAAAATATCGTACGTTCGGCCCAGAAATAAAAATTATTTTTGCAATGCGGCCCACAAGCGGTCGTAGTTTAGACACCCATGCTCTAGAACGTCCCTGATTTCGATTACCCTTAAACGTCCACCGGTGTCATTTCGACACCGAGGTATGAAATATATAAAGTAAATGTTTTAACTAAATAATTGCTGGGCTATTGTTCAGTAGGGATTAGTGTTTTAAGACTTTTTAATATTATTTTATGTAATTATCACATATTATGACCTTTTATACCATAAAAAATGACGTTGACATTATGTTTCGCGAAGATTGTTGGACCACTGCTTTGTCGCAAAACATTTCAAGTAGCAAATCTGCCAGGACACTACTTTTATGCGGTATCTATTTTGTGCCACCCCTAGTGACACGTATATCAGGATTTACTGGAATATTATCGATTACATCTGCATTTTCTTCAGATTCTTCGCAGTCACTTTCATTCAATCGGAAAATCGCCTTTATCGGAATCTAAATTTGAGCCAATTCATTCTCAGACAGCTCTTGCAAGAAATTAGCAATTTCATCAGGGGTTAGACCTTTTCTAAGAGCCATCGTTTCATGGTGTCTTTTCTGCACTAAGTTCGAAAATCGAATGAATTTTTTTTTATGAGCAAATAAGCAAATACTATGTAACGAAAAACTTAGACACAACAATTTTAGTATAATTGATTCATTTCCACTGTATTCATGGTCAAAAATTGGGGAGTTTGTTTTAGCAATGGTATCTACTTAGTGGACTATATTTTGTTGAAAGACAGCTTTTTATAATGATAAATTGCCTTGGTATCGAAAGGACACGAGTGGACGCGTTCAATGTATATTTAGTTGGAAAATCCCTCCACATTAATTTAGAACCACAGAACTTTTTATGTGTAATCACCAGGAAAAATAATTAAAAATCATGAAAAATTTTCGAATTCCCTTAAAAAATGCGCAAAGGAGAGCAAAGTAAACAGTCTCCGGTGTCAAGTTGACTCCGACGGACGTTCTAGTGCTAACTGGCGTAGAAATTTAACTGTTGTAAGATCCGAACATAAAAAGGTTCGCTTGAAAGAAAACAGGATCTTCACCTGACAATGTAGCCCCCGTCGTTGAGGGACTGCTGAGATTGACTTTCTCCCTCTTCTCCTTAGACAACTCATGCATGTAAATAACGTCTTAATGTAGCCTTCAAAGCATTGATTACAATTTTTAAATCATAAATAAACCGCTAATTTTATTTCATGTTCGGAGCTCAATTAATTTGGACTTAGATGATTTATAATTAATTAAATATTGATTACTTAAGACTGAGATGGACTTAGAATATTAATTTCTTCGAAAAAGATAAAGAGCTTCGTATCACAAAAAATCCCTGATGATAATAATAGACGTTGCCAAGCATTCATGAACATATCAAATTCGCACACAACATAGAGAGGAAGCTCAGAGATTTTGGTATCAACTGAGGAACGACCATGGTTCACGATAAGTTGTGTTATAGTGGAATTTCTTAGAGATTTAATGAAACGGAACAAAATTCAATTTCTTTTAAAGATGTAAATCAATTTTTAGTAGTATTATAAACAATATGAATTAAAGTTATAAAACATATTCGATATGCATATAATAAACCATTATAAGACATAATATCGAAAACGGGAGAAAATGGCTCCAGAAAAAGTCTTTTTACAAAGATATTTAATTGCTCTTTCAATAAATAATTAAATATCTCTATATATTGCAACACATTGTGAAACTTGGTACTGATTAAAAGTTGCTGTAAATCATCCGGAAAGGCGAACTATTACTTTAATTGTGCCTTTTAAAAGTTTAAATGTACTTTCGTGGAGAGAAAATGATATTTGATAAAATTAATGAGCTTTTTGAAGCGAAAGAGTTACGCAATCAGAGTACTGGCAACGATTCAATAATTGCATCACAGTTATTGTCTCCCACATTCCTTTATAACGGAATGTCACTTTCAGGTTTCTCCCTTCCATTTGGGGAATTTGAGTAAATGTTAGTTTTCTCGATATGGATTGTAGCTGGTAAAAGTTTGGAATTATGAATATTGAAGAGTTTTTCGTGGGGGAATTATTTGTGCCATTTTTTTTCGGTAGAAAACAAGGAAAATTTATTTTAATAAGACATTATTTTGATTACTAAATTCCTTTTATTTTAATAACAAGAACAACGAAATGTATGCGTATGTTTGATTCATTTTAAAATAATTCTAAACAGTCATTCCCTAACAATTTTAATGACAAAGATAAAAATGAATTTTCTACGTTCTAAAGAAGATCTAAATGCATGAAATATAAACACACACGCACACATATATATATAGTTACCACTGCTTTTGAAAACTTTTATGAAAATATTAGCTTTACAATAAACATTTGCAACTTATTAACAATTTTTTTTTGACTCACGCAATTGAACTTAATGTGAAACACTTTAAAAACAGTCTAAAGAGTTTAACAGAAATATTAAGTCTCATATCTGATTATAAAATTTTTACAATTTAAACAATCGATATCTTGAAAATACATATTTTATCTAAAAACTAACTATCAAATCTCAACCACTTTAAATTTTAACAAATGTAGAAACATCGAAATAAATTTTTCTTTTATTTTAAAAAATAATTTCTTCTAATTTTTTAAAAATTTTAATATTTATTCTTTAACTTCACAACTGTACTTTTTTGATGTTTCGTGCATTGAATTCACGATACCATAACTTCTCCCATGGGACGACTTTGTATCAACCAATCAGATTGCATCCTCTCGGCTCAAGTAAATCAGACAAAAATTTTCAATATTTTTACCTCGTACATGTTTTTTGCATCTATATTTGTTAGGTTTAACTACTACCAGTCTTCTGATCTAATCAAAATTGTCTTTTCTTTGAGTTTTTCTCCATCTTCAAATAATTTTTTAGATACTTTAAAATTAATTTCTCATAAAACTTTCAAGATTTCCTATTCATATTGGCATTGCATTTTCTTTTTTAAGTAAATTCATTATTAAAGGGTAAGTTGTTGAACTATCACATCCAATCAAAAAGCCTTTAATGGGGGATTAGAGCTCCCATCATTTATTCAAAGCCCCTAAATCATTAATATATTAATGTCATAGGATTAATTCTTACCTTCTCAAATCAGACTGTTGAATGGGTTGTTAGTAAAATGAGTATAAAAAAGTATAGTTTCATTTGTTTGCCTTTTGTCCTCTTTACATTTCAAAAGCAATTTTATTAAATTTTTTGATACCGTATTTACTGGAATCTAAGCCGCTATCGAATCTTAACTCACCCTAAATTATCTAAATGTTTTGGTTAAAAAATGTTGTCACCGATTTTAAGCCGCATCTCCAATTATCCACAGGTTTTTGAGAAAAAACAAAATTGTGCAAAAGGGGTTCATCAATGTCTGATATTTAAGAAATTTTAAAAAGGTTAGTTAGAAATAATGTGAAGTTAATAATTTGTTTATTTTAGCAGTATCAAAAACTTAAATACATAGAAGAACCTATTCCTACTCTAACCAGAGTATCATATTTCGAAAATGATTCGTCACTCCCATTGTCACAGCTGACTTCGGAATTGGTGCCGTGTCATCGTTTTCCCACACGGTGTCATTTTCCGTGCCACCCGATGCACTTTTTAAGCAAATTTTTTGAAAAGAATGTTTTTTTGAAGAATGTAAAAGAATTATTAAAAACTGTTGAAGCAAAAATTGTAGTTTTTTGTTTACGCCATCGACTTATATTTATTTCATCCGTGTCAAAACTTCAGTGGCCGCTGCTTTGTTTCCATCTTTTTCTGATATAAAATTGCGTTCTTTCTTGTGCTTGCGTTTATGTGAACTATATATAGTCTTGATACTATGACCGATATCTTTGATGTTTAGGTGATTAAAATAACGCACGCACGCACGCAAGCCTAAACTCGGGCAGGCAACGATGCTTAGTATAGACTGAAGAGAAGCTGCCGAAAGGGATGAAAATAGCCAGAATAGATGGTTACATTTTACCTTTTGAAAGGGGTGAAAACTAAATTTCCCCCACCCAACAAATATTTTACCTTCGATTCTAAACCACACTTGATTTTCAGTAGCATTAACTCTGGAATAATAATGCGGCTTAGATTCGAGTATATACAGTATTTAAAAAAAGTATTTACTTATATTTATGCAATCGGAGGTGAAGTGCTATCGTGTAAAAAATTATTTTGTTTTTACTCTTTCAGATGTATATTTTATTCAATTTCAATAAATAAAACATTTATATTTGAAAAATACTTTAAAATGTGACAAAACATACTCTAATTGGCTACAGAGAAAGACCTCGCAGCACCATTCTGTCTCCTGTGAGACGTTTTACCATCATAGTTAGTTGGATTCACCGACGTGGTAAACATTTGCCTGTTATCCCCCGAACTGTTTCATTACAAATAATAATGTAAAGTTAATGATTGTGTTGTATAGTAATTGTTTAACCATTAATTAAAATCTCATTGATAAGTGTATATTTGATAATCGTCCCACTATTTGCCCGTCAGACATTTACTTCTTTTTATTTCTAACTAGTCTAAAATAGACTTGTGACGGATCTATACGCGTCTATAACTAATCCCTTGGGGACTCTTCTGGAGCAATAATTTTACCATCGCACTTTCACCGAAGAAAGGAAACGTGATTATGCAAATTAAGTATATTATATAAATTCTGTATTCGCGAGTTTTGAGAGTTAGTTGGTGAGTGGAGGATCGTGAAATGATTAAGTGCAAATCGGAGTTTATCAATTGAAGAAGTCTGAGAGAGGATCACTCGACGGTGATTAAATCCGGATAAGGATCGTATTCAAGACCTCGACTGGAGGACTCGTCTTCATAAAAATACAGGTATCGTGATCCTTTTTTAAATAGAAGTTTAGCTTATTAGTGCGCGACGTAGTTTATATTGAGCTTGTATGACTTATCGTGGAATCATTTGAGGGTCCGTAATATTATCCTCAGGCTAACGAGTCTCACCTTCGCGCTCTGCTATCTGATAATTTATCTTAATAAGATTATTACTGTGCTTGCTTGATATTTTGGTGACAATGAATCATGTCTACTGATTATTCAGTTCCTCCCACACATCTAGCCGGGTCCGAGAGTAAACAAGGGGGATTAGAGGGAAGCAGGAACCGACAAGCATTACAGACTTGCTACACCAACATATTCTCGATCTCAAAATGTCTGGAAGGTAAAAACTTCGACTAGAAAACGAACCCGTTGTAAAAAATGCTACCACATTCGAACACGAAGCTGTTCACTATTTTGATGTGTACGGTAAAAATATGGGTGAAGAAAACTGGAGCAAAATGCAGATGTAAATTCAGTGACTGATTAAACAGCTTACTTAAACAAATTGTATCATTTTATCTAAGTTAAAAAGAAATACCGTACCTTGCTTTCTTTCGTGCATATCACTGTTGTGTCACTGTTTGTCCTCAGTAGATATCCCAAGATTCCAATACTTTCTGGAGCATTCAGATATTCGCAGAAGGATCCTGTTTTAACAAAGTACCACAAAGAATCTGTGTTAGGAAGCATATTGTATTTTTTCCCTTCGTTCACTCCGCTTATCTGAAAAAAATTTCAAGGAGTATTTTGTAAATTTTTTTAGATATATTTTCCAAGGTTTTTACACATGGAAAAATATTTTGATTCAAATGAAAACATTCTCTGTATTGTTGAAAAAAGGCTGCATATGTGAATTGAATCTTGACAGACTTTTTTTTAGAGTTGTGACGGTTCTATCCGCGACTTTATTAACACCTTGTGGACTATTCTGGGGAAAAATAATTAACTCAACCAACCTTCGCCGACCAAGAAAGCGTGATTATGTAAATGAAGTATAATATATAAATTTTGTTTTCGCGAGTTTGTGAGTTGACACGTTGGACTTGGCAAGTAAGAGTTAGCGTAGAGTCTGTGAATTAGTTTGTTAGTTGAAGATTGAAAGATAGTGGAATTAGTAAGAGGTCTTGGAGGTGTCCAGGAAAAAGATTACAGAGCGTGGATCCAACAACATTGATCAAGCCTGATAAATATCACCTGCAATTTTCCACTGTAGGATCCGATACATAAAAAGTACAGGTACTGTCAGCTTGATTAGTTAGAAGTTAGCTTATTAGTGTGTGACGTAGTTATATTTGAGCGTATTTAATCTGTCTTAGATTCAGTTGAGGGTCCGTAGTAGTATCCCTGTGTTACAGAATCTCAACTCCGCGATCTACTATTTAATCACCTACTTTAATTAGATTGATATTCTGTCTGATTGATATTTGGAAAAAAATAAATTAATTAGATTGAAATCATGTCTGTGGATCATTCATGTTTCTCCCACATACCTAGCCGGGTTTACAGGTAGACAAGGGGATTCAGAGTCAAGCAGGAATCGACCGCTATTACAGAGTAAATAAAAAATGAACATTGATATTATTGCGTAGAGTCATTCGATAACACAAACATATTTTTAAACTTAATGCCTGTAATTATACAGTGTGCAGCCATATCGTTATAAAGCAAAGTTACATTCACAAAGGAAGCTTGATAGTGGAAATGATGTTTACATACAGTTGTTGTTGTTGATGATCCCCTGATGTAGGAAAGCCTACACAGGGTCCAAAACACCTCTTCGCACAGATGGTTCAAAATTCTTCTCCTGATCAGTCATCAAATGTCTCCAGAGGACACCCCAAACCAGCAAGAACATTAGAAAGGGTTTCAGGAAAGGAACAGGAGCATAGAGGAAAAATCCTCCCACCATTCTGGAATTTCATGGGTCTCAAACGTCCACTTCTAAAATGAGTGAGTGAATATTAACGTCGCACTATTCAGCTACACGAGGGCTTTTGGCGACGGACCTCGTAATTTTGAGCCATGGTCAAGTGACGAGACGTCCACTGCTAAAACTCGCCAAGGTAGATTGGAGAGCCATGGGGCGACTGCACGATAGAAATAGTCCTGGGTGACTAGCAGCATACTAGTTATAATCTGGCGGAAGGCACCAGTGGAGAGTTATTTCATTTTATGGAGATAGTAGATTTCCAAAGGGGTTAGATCTGCATAGTTTTTGAACGGAAGATCACATCCATTTCTTGTAGGTGTATCTTCAGTCTCATCACCTTACACCCCAGCGCGGGAAGGGATCAACTGGAGGCATATCGATTTGCTAGGACCATATACGGGGAGAAGTACTAGAATATACTGGTAAGATCACATGATATTAATCACAACGTCGGTGGAGGTGAAGCTAATGGTTTCATATCTCTAAAACTATAACAAGGATAACAAAAATTACGGTTTCATCAGTTACAAAACTGCAGAGCGTCCCCTCATTTAGCACATAGTGACCCTAGATATCTTGAAATGCAATCTGTTACCTTCAAGAACGGTGCTTTGATGCATTTGGCCAATGGTGCATTGGGCAACGTCCACTATTGTATAATAGTCAGCAATATTTGTTGGCTTATTCTTAGCATTTTTAGCGCGTTTTATTTCAGCGTCAATTTTTAGAACATGATGTACATTTCAAGCTTTTCATAGTAAAACATTGATGACTAGCTGTTCTTTCTCAGAGAGCATAAATTTGAGTTTGAGAAAATTTGTCAGACAACGTGTGGACTGCATTTTAGAGTTTAACCGTCTAATGTTGTAGTTGTTGATGTGTTCATGATGTGCAGATCAATAAAAAAGAAGCTTTAGATCATTCCGAAACTGGCGAAGACTGCTTCGGCAACCTCAACAGCTTTATCAGAGAAGATCAAATCTTCTGGGTCTTCTGGGCTGATCTTGAAAAGCCTGGTTTGAATGGCTGGGCAGCTGAGGATAAATAGTCTGATATATGTAAATTTTGAATATTGTAAGGTAGTTCTTGGGTATGCGGCAGCAAGCCAAGATAAGCAGTCTTATAATATGAGCTTATATTCACCAGAAATATTACAGGGTATTCAACAAAAATTAAAATGTGATGAACAAAAAATTCAGTTTAGAGATGTGCGTTAACTCTTCCTCTCAATGAAAGCTCTTTGAAGGGGTGACATACTCCTTCCATACCAACATATGCTTTCTTAAAATATATATATTGCAGAATTCTTTCATCGGATATCACGCTGACAGCCGATAGCCATAGAAAAAAACCCCATCTGCACTGCACAAGGAAGCCGAATTTCGAGTGGAAATCGAGAGAAGTTACGAAGAACCGCCCCCACCCCGAGAGAGCGAATTTGAAGAGACTTGGTTGACCCATCCTAGAGAGAAGTCGTATGTTTACTAACTCCTCCTATCCAAATATCCGATGTCTTTAACCCTTTAATTGCCGATTAAAAGTTACGCGATTCGTTACCCAGTGCCACCATTTTTCACATAGTCGGCACGTGTATGCTGTGTATTAAGGGTAAAAATAAGGCACAAACAAGCAAAATTTTCCCTGATATAAGAAATCCTTCCCAAACACTGTCAAGATCATTTTATTGCATTCCATAGCCTTCGGAATAGTTTTACTGATAGCTGCGCAAAGAAAAGAATCGTATTTTGGTAGGACGTATATATACGTCATCGCACCTGTTGAGCGAGATGGATATATGCGCTGTTGGCAGTTAAGGGGCTAGTATTTAATTTAAAATAGATAGAATAACTTTTATATATATGTAAGTAATAGCTGTCGTAAAATTCATTACTTAATTTAATTTTCTTAGTCTCACGCTACTCATAATTTTTTTTCAATGCGTCACAAAGAAATATTATAGAACTTCAATAATTGAAATATATCATTTCCTTTTCTCTTCGATATTTTGTTTTTATATTTGCATATTGCAGGGTACTTTTCATACAAAATTGTATGCATTTTAAATCTACTGGCCAGAATTTTTGAAATTAAATTAGTAAATTACAAGAGATTGTAGGCTAGGAAAATATTATCTTTCTTCATTCGCACTCTACAGCATAAATATACAGCTATACGCTTTTTCTGTGTTTAGTTCCAAACTATAATAGATGTTTCAATTACATTATATGTCTGGCATTTGAAGAAAATATCTTATAAAGAAAATAGTCTGCCACTCCACAAACTTCATATGAAAAACTTTCTAATGCAATAGGTAGGTAAATAGAAAAGGAATCACATCTATCCTTCCCCATTTCAGATGTGTACGTACGTGTATTCTTCAACAAAACGAAGAATAAATCGCTTTCTAGAAACGGGATATTACGATTTTTTGCTCTTCCTTAATGCTTTACTAAAAAAAATAACTAAAATTTTTAAAAGGAAACTCTATGGAATAATATCAAAACAGTTCACATGTATTTTTTTTCTTTAAATATCAGAGGAAGAACTATTTTTAAAAATATGACTGTTTCCCATAAAATATCACAAACACATGAACTAAATTAAAATATATGACAAGTGTTTTTGTGACAAGGTAATAGGTTTTCTAACAATCTTAAAAATATTTTTGATTTCATTCTATGCTCAGTAACTTTGTGATTTATCTTTGTGGGTTATTTATTGCATTCATATTTGGATTTTATTTAAAATATGTACATCGAATGCTGTTTTTTAAAAAGTGGTTTTGAAAGTTAAAAAAGAAAACAAAATTTATTCCCTTATGTAACACAATCAAGCGAAACTACAAAAAAAAAAGAGATTTGATCATTTTGTACTCAAAATCATTTTTCGCCTGTTGTATATCACTTTCAACGTTCATTTTTTTTTCTACACAAGCTGGCATCTTATTTTCCATGCTTCCAAACCTCGCCAACGTGAGTCCTTGAGTTTCAATGAACTTATTATGCATAAACAACTCTACACAGAGATTTGTTAATTGCACCAAGCAACTCAGCAAAAATAGCAACAAGCCTCGTGTTCGCGACTGCGACTGTTTGGTCCTGGTTCACCTTACAAGGTCCTAATACCTCAAGCTTAAAAATACTTAAAAGTTTAAAAATTGTTCAGTGAAACAAAGTCAAAAGAATAAACAATAAGTATAACATTAATTATACTTTTTTGGGACGCTTGTTTATTTATTTATTTTTACCTAAATAGTTTTGATTGTTGTACCTAAATGTTGTACTGACTACTGTAATGTACAACTGACTACTGTAAATGAATTAATTAGAGCACTTTTTAGTTTTGCACTTGGCAGTATTGTAAGCTTGCTGGTAGGAGCTATACAACAATTGAGAGAAATATTTCTATGTGGGTGTGTCTCTTATGAATACACAGATGTCTATGTAACATTCAGTTGATTCTAGAATTCCTGAGGTAAGTGTAAGATCATATTATTTTATGCGTCCCAGTAATGGGACAATGGCATATTACAATATCATTCCTATGTCGCTATCAGAATGGAGTAAGTCAAAGAAATAGTAGAATAAGGTCAAAGGAATGGTGGAGGCCATTGTTCAACTAGATGATCGGTATTTGTGGGGTAAGCACATGGCGCATACCAAATTGCTATTTCCAGATAAGAAACTCTCGCTTTTGGATGTTCAACGGATATAGTGCTTTTGTTTAAAGAAAGCGGGCTCAACGCCGAAAATGTCGAGAATCTCAAGGAAACAAAGTGATGGGGACGGGTTAGAACAGATGTTTTACTTGATCCAGGAAAGCACTTCATCGTGCCAACTAAAACGCAGAAGAGATGTGCATTCTGTAATAAAAACCCGATGAAAGTGTGTGATAGGTGTAATGTTGGTGTCCATGACAAGTGTTTTGTTTCGTTCTACAGACCATAGAAACACAAAACCATCACAAACTCAATTTATTTTGTCTCCCAGGGTGTTTATTATAGTTTTTTGCTTTACCAATTATATTGCGGATCTTGATAGCGTATTTGGCCAATGTCTCAAACAAAGGGAGAGTTTGTAGTTGCTATACCAATGCACATAGAAACTCTAAAACAGTTTTTCCTTTCATATTTCAGTCATGTTATCATATTAATGTCTTTTGTTTTTGAAAAAATTAAAGAATATAGTTTTTGGGCTTATAATAGGTTAAAAAAGTATTATTTATTTCACGAACATCCTTCAATTAATTTAAACAGAATTTGGGAAAAAAGGTTATTTGACTACAGTACTAATTAATCAGAAGAATAAAATAGAAAATAATCTTTTGATTAAGATTTATAAGTACAGAAATAGAAACAATGAAAAAATATACTTATTGCTTCAATTAATTAAAAAACAACTGAATATATAAAAATTATATAACAATAGAATACTTAGCATCAGAATTAACAGAACTTTAAAATTAGATAATAATAATATAAATAAAATCAAATGAGATAGGAACAAGTTGAAAAATCCTGAATGTTAATAAAAATAATAAATTGAATTGCAGTCTTTAAGCAATAATATAATTACAATATTTAGTTACTTTTCATTAAATTAATTTTATTCAATAAAGAATACTTTTTTTCTTCTATGGGAAGTTGTGTATAGAAATAAACGAAATTACCTGCAAAACTCCAGAAGTAATTACTTTTACATCTTCATGTGGTTGCCCGGTCTCTAGGATTAAATCATCTTCAGAGAAGGTAGTGAAATCGCTGCCAGTCTAAAAAATGCAACTTTTATATACATTAAATCTTAAAAAGAAAGATCTTGGATTACTTATAAAGGAAGACCTAAAATGAAAAAGATCTGTCTGTATACAAAAGATCTGATCGAGATCTGTCTGTATACAAAAATGCTTCTAGATTTTTTAGGGTCCAAGGTACGATATAAGTTCTAAAATTCAATTTTTTCATAGGTAATTATATATATGTATATGCATAAAATGGATAAGCGAAATGGAATGCGTTCTATATTTTGAAATATAAATAAATAGGTCTTCTATAAAGTTAAGATGTAACTAGTATTTCACTTTGTATCGTACTTTTATAAAATTCTTGATAAATAAAGAAAAATGAACTTTTATGAAAAGTAATACATCATATTAACATTGAAAACTAAATGCTTTATTACTATAAACTATCTACCTTTGGAAGTAATACGCTTTAAAAGAAAAAGCATGAACTTCCTCAAAAAATCTTTTCAAATCTCTGGAAGATTTTCAAATATTGTTTTGTGACTCTTAAACTTTTGATTTCAAAATATGTTCTAGATTAGAGCATCTCCTTAATGGTTCTTTAAGATGGAAGGTCCTTCGGTGGATGGAAAATAGGTCTATTAAAAGTTGATAGTGCTAGACTGGTTAATGTCTACCTTCGTGTGGTGTGTCGATTTTGGAATCATTTTGAATCTGAAAATTGAGTTTCAAGGTCTGTTTCAAGTCACATATTTCAGCAAGTCTCGCTGATCTTTTTCAGCATGAAAAACACAAGTATGACTATACCTTAAAGGTCTTTTTATATGAGTCATCTTTGGCCACACCTAACAGTCGGGCGCTAGTTTTGAACAAAAATTGTCTTGATCCCTTACACGTGGTTCAATGGCATTTCCTGCTGTGCCACTCCATCAATCTCTTATTAACTATGAGGGTGGTCCCTTAAGTACCTGGCCTGACTTGGAGATGGCGGTAATTGTTTTAAAAATATCACTGTATTAGAAAGTACGCAATCTATAAAGCACAGGACTCAAGTTTGAAGACGCCACGTTGTTTAATATTTGTTTGGCAGCTATCAATAGTGAACGTTGTCAGTGAATTTGTGAAAATGGAGAAAATTGGTCATCGTTATATGTAGTGCAATACATTTATATTTGAAAGGTCTCAGCCGATCCAATACAAAAATTGAACTAGATTCTACTTTGGGTAAGTCTGCTTCTTCGTTTACAACAGTAAGATATTAGGTAGAGCCAATACGAGCTGTCAAGACGAGGTGACGGCTTCAAAAATGATGAAGAAGATCCCCAAAGTGGTACTGGATGATCGTCGACGGAAAGTTCGCGAGCTAGCAGAGATAGTAGGCATTTTAAAAAGTGCAGTGCATCGCATATCTGAAAATTTAGACATGAGAAAGCCGAGTGCAAGATGGATGCTGCGCTTGTTCACACTCGAGCAAAAACAGTGTCGTGGAGATGTTTCACTTGAGGGTTTAGTGAATGTTCACAGTAACAATGCAGAATTTTCGCGCCGTTTCATAACCATGGGTGAAACATGGGTTAATCACTTCACACCCGAGACAAAAGAACAATCAAAACAATGGATCCATTGTTCCAAAGATGGCGAACCCTGGCTTCAAAGATGGCGAAGACCGTTCCATCTGCAAGCAAAGTCCTGGCGTCGGTTTTCTGGGATGCGCGTGGGATAATTTTCATTGAATATTTTGTAAAAGGAAAAACTATCAACAGTGAGTATTGCACGAACTTATTGCAATATTTGAGTGAAGCAATCAAGCAAAAAAAAAAAAAAAAAAAAAAAAAAAAAAAGCGGCCGCATTTGGCTAAGAAGAAAGTGTTGTTTCATCAAGACAATGCACCTGCTCTTAAATCTGTTATTGCATTGGCCAAAATTAATGAATTAAAGTTTGAATTGCTAATTCATGCACCCTATTCGCGAGATTTAGCCCCCTCGGAATAGTTTTTATTCTCAAACTTGAAGAAATATCTCAGTAGACAAAGATTTTCCAACGACGAAGAAGTTATGTCAGCAGTTAACGGCTATTTTGAGGAGCAAAGCAGTTCTTATTATAAAAAGGGCATGGAACTTATTGAAAGGTGTATAGTGCGGAAAAGAGATTATGTGGAAAATTAAATAGATTTTCTTCCAATTTTTTTTGTTTTCCTTGTTGGGTTGGGTACTTCTGAAACCACCCTCATACCTTCGCTTTCCTCGATTTCACACGCTGTTCACACGCGGCTACTTGTGTATTGAAAAAGGAAAAAGCTTTTATTGCTTCTTCTGGCTCAAGCGTTGTATTGAGTCCGGCACTCCTTTTTCAGTAAATTTCTTTTCCGCGTGTAAAATGAATCTCCTCTACTTTTCACATAGAGATGTGGTATCAGGAAACTCACTGATGGGTGCAAAGTTGCCTCGATTGAAACTGGCCTAACTCATTGCTGCCTGTTTTGTGGAAACTTAAAGTACTACGGCTGTCATGATTTGAAGATATCTTCACAATGAAGGCTTTTATTCAAAAAAGACCAACTATAGATGAGTCTTTTTTAAATTGAAATACAATGAAAGACTCGAATAAATTACGCTGAATAGTATGTCGACTGGACTAGAGGTGCACGTAGTTTTTACGAATGAATCTAAGCTCTCTTCAAAAAGTTAGTCTCAATTGTTATGATCCGAGAGAGCAAAAACCTAGTCAACAGGAATCCAACATTGTTGAGTAAAACTTCACAGGGGCGACTGGAGACGGACCATTGGATGGTCATCCATGCATCAAGATTTGAACTCATGACATGCCGGCCACGAGTTCACCACCATGACGACTAAGCTACCGCGGCCATACCAAGATAGTTGAAAGACACGCATACAGTGGAGGTAAAAGCATGGGGGGGGCCTAGACGTGCATATGTTCAATAAAGGCACTGTGAATGGTTAAAACTATTAAAACGAAATCCTAGTTCATTAAGTGATATCTTGTACTTTTGGTATTGGCGGCAATTTTAGCCCGATAAATGAAATGCATCAAGTTGTGACAGTAGGCGGATACGTTTTTGATGAAGGTATAAGAACACGGCAAGTGCAGTGACCATCTCGTTGATTCGACTTAAATCGAATAGATAACCTAAGCTTATAATGTTCTTTTATTCACACTCGAAAAATAAATGCTGAAAACACAGAAAATTTACCAGTATCATATCAAGCATCTCTTCGTTTTCGATCCACGATATATTTTTCATCAGCTCTCTCATTTCTGTTCTTACGGGCATGTGCCTTGGGGCGCACAGAGTGTCGTTGATCTTTACAGATAAATCCTTATTTTTTGAGGTTATTAGAAAAAGGAAATGAAATTTGAAATCTTACTAAATTAAGTTCATACATTTGTAAAAATTACAAATATCCATGTAAATACTAGAGCAAAGAGACTTAAACTGTAAACGGGGCATTTTAAGTAATAGATTAGGTTCTGCATAAAGTTTGCAAACGTATACACATTTATACACCCATCCACACAACAAGAGAAATAAATTGTTACACTCAGAAGGAATTGCAGAAACTAAATACAATTAGATACAAATTATGTTCCTGTGAAAGGTATTACTTAATCATTACTTAGTTTAAAATAGTACGACTGAAGGAGAGTTATATTGAACTATAAAGCAACATTATGAGACTATTGGCAACGGACCTCGTAATTTTGAGCCTCAGTCAAGAAACGAGGACGACACCTGAGCTCTGGCACCCCATCTCCACACTATCACATCACATCAACGAAAGAGCTCGACAGATTCTACGTCCATCAACTATTTTTGATGGACGGATGCTTAAGACGGTATAATGGTCTAGAGAAACTAGGGACTTTTATTGTGAACAATTTTCATATTAGAAGTTCACAAAGAATGCTATGAAAAGTAGTATAAGAAGAGAACTATTGTATAAGAGGCATTTTTTTTTTATTCCTAGGATTTTTAGTCTCCTGGCATGTTAAATTGCTGAAGAAATCCGTACAGCCAAAACAGGGTTCGGATTATTGGTATGAAAACCACGAAATAACCAAAAGAACTAGTCTTAACGTCGTGCAAGTACATAAGCTACCGTATTTACTCGAATCGAAGCCGCACTATTCTGTAGTTTATCTCCAATTTCAGTCTGTTTCACACATCGTTGTCTGGTCGTATTTAGGATTTTTTTTGTATACGCATTGTTTTAATCACCTAAGCATAAAAAATATTTGTAATAACATCAAGACGAGTTCACTATGACACAAGTATGAAAAGGAAGGCAATTTTATAGAAAGAAAAAAAGAAACAAAGCAGCGGCCATTGATAATTTGACACGGATGAAACAAATATTTGTCGAGGGTGTAAATAAAATATAAGTTTTGCTTGTAAATGTTCAACAGTCTTTAATAATTCTTTTACATCCTTCTATAATGTCTTCTTTTAGAAAAATGTTGCATAACAAATGCATTGGATGGGACGGAAGACGACACCGTGTGGGCAAATGGTGTATAAAAATATTATTTCTCATAAAATTTTTTTAAAATTTCTTAATTATCGAGTATTGATGTGAATCTTTTCCACAAATTTTTAGTTTTTTTCAAAAATGTGTACACAAAATATGGGGGGGGGGGGCTTACAATCGATGGCTGCTTATATTTGAGTAAATACGGTAGTTACATAATGGAATAGAAAATAATCCAGTTCTCGCAGATCTGGTACAAGAACACACTGGTCAACGCCACATGAAGTGTTTCTTTAAGTACATATGACAATTTGGGATAGACGAATAAATACAGAATAAACCCAAAGAACTGTTACGGTCACAGTTACTTTACGAATAATTGTAAACAGATTTCTGGGTGCTGGATTGTATTCTCAGAGCCTCACCTGATGCATCCGATGGACCAATTTCATTAGTGCCAAAGGCTAGCTTCGTATATTGCTAAACGCACTTGGACAGGTGAATGGCTCACAATTATGTTCAGCGACGAGTCTCGATTTTATTTGGGGCAGCGTGTAAATCAACAACTTCTTTGACAACATTACGCTGGAAGAGCCCATCTTGCTGAGGGTTTCAAACATCACATAATGGTCAAACTCTTGGATTACAGTTTTGAAGGGAAATTATAGTTATGGCAGCAGATATTATTTGATCATAGAGCATATTTAGGATTCCAAACAGGTATTGAAATTTGTAAAACCGTTCAGCACAAGCTGCATACGAATTGATTTAGCAAGTCACGCAGGCATCAAGAAACGTGTCTCAATAAAACATTTAAACACGTATTTATTCAATACCTGCAAGGATACAAGAATATAACCGTGCTTGTCTAGCGTATTTCACATGAATAGTTATACATATAAAACAATAATAGACAAACATTTATTTAATTGAGATAATTTCTTCGACTCCTATACATAGTTATGTTTTACGAAATTCCATCATCGAAGAATTTTTAACTCAGTCAGTTTGTTATATAGTTCTCATGTCAATTTATGAAGCTTAAATTTTGTACACAATAACAATTGATTTTATTATTTTAAACTATTTATTTTTATGTTTCCTTTCATTCCAAATTAATAAATTTTCCGTTACAATCTATTCCATCTAAGCCTAACTTGACATTTTAAAGAGTCATTTTACACAAATGAGCATGGAGTGAACATTTTTAAATTCCTCATCTGGTTATTAAATGGGACTAAAAAAAGGGAGAGAGGATATAATAGAATCGAAAAATTTCTACTCACCTCCAGAAGCACTTCCGCATCATTTTCATCAAGCATATAGATTTCCAACATTTTTTCTACTACGTGTTTCATGTCTCTTAAAACATAAACGGTGGCCCGCTGCGTTTTCCAAGCGCTTGTAACTTCTGGAAAGTCGGTGTCCAAATCGTCCAGTTTAGACATTGCCTAAATAAATCAAATGCTCAATAAAGTGATTGATGAAAATAAATAGTAAAATGTCTGATATGCTTATTCATATTTACAGAGTTGTTAACAAAGATCAAATGGTACATCGTCGTGAAAGGATACCTTTCACTTTTCTCGTCGCTCTGGACAAAATTGGAATGAATGTTAATGACCACAAAAGAACTAAGTTATGAGGTCAATGTAGGGACGTTTTAATATATGGGTCAACTGAGTCCGGGCTCAGTCTCGTTTCGACTTAGATTCAATAAGATCATGATTCGAATAATTTTATTCTTCAAATGTTATTCTCGGGCATATTCTCCAAAAAACTAAGAATTTCGAACTATATGGCAACTGGCAATAGTAGCAAAACTGCATTGAGTGCTAATTTGGTATAGGTGAGCTACGCGCCAAGTTGTTGTTTATGTTCGCCAAGATGGGTGATAATATTACAATATGGTTATCTTGATATTTTTATCGTCTGGCAATGTGGTTTCCATGGAGATAACGCACATTAGACTTAATTTTCATTGTTTTTTACCGCGGTACTTCAATTTTTTAGAAATTTTAACCATTTTCGTTGCAATTGTTCTTCAAGACAGCCTCTTTAGTTTTCTGTTGTATTTTCTGCTATTTTCGAATATGGATATTTATAATATCATTGGTGAGTACCAAGATATTTTTTAAAGAAACTATGAGGCATGTGCTTTTAATTATTGTTGCACATCTCACTTTTAAACTAAATTTTAATTTTTAATAATGCATTTTTAAAAGTTCCTTGTTCGATGCAATTCATTATAGAAACTCATAGTTTTTGGAATGTAGCAAGTTATCACAGTACTCTTTAATATTTATATTCATTATTTTTAATATAATTAATGTAATTATTTTTTATATAATAAAAAATACAATTATTATTATATATCATAATTATGTTATACTCTTAATTTATAATAATTTTTCTTTTATTATATTTATAATAATTAGTTTTTTAACGTATTTATGTATAAATATTATTATGTTGTTTATGTATAATATTATTATATATTTTGTTGTTTATTTATAACTATTATTATGTTACTTATTTATATAATTATTATGTTATATGTGTATTCTTACATATGATTATTATTATATAACATAGTATGATTCTTCTTCTTTTTAATAATTAATGTTAAATTATATGATTATTCTATATAATAATTACTTTTAAATTATATTATATGATTACTTTTATATATAATGATTACTATTATATTATATTATATGAATATTATATATAATAATTACTATTAAATTACATTATTCGCTTATTATATATATATATTGCATAATATTATTAGTTAATATAATTTTTATTATATTATATTAATATTTATTATTGATTGATATTGGCCGTTTTCAATCTTTTCCTATATTCTTCATTCGAAATATTTTTAAATATATTTCACAACAGTTATTTAAAATTATTTTCCTGACGATTTGTTACCGCTAGGCCGCCCTCTTGTATTTCATATCACTCGACAACAAGCGCTGCTTGGCTGGTAGCACCCCTATATCAGATTAATTCCTTGCATTGTGTTACGTTATGTCTGTTGACCTTAGCTAAGCTTAGACCTACCCTCATACACCATCATTACTTGTTTAGTCGAAAGGCGACAGTCGCTCCAGTTGGTTTGTGAGATTGTGAGTTCCACTCATTTTTTCGTTATTTATAGCGTGTGTTATATGTCCTGTGTACTTAAAAAGGTCACAGGGGGGATACTTTCGTATAGGGCCCATTACGTTCAGAAGTCTCAAGACGTCATTGGGTTAAGGGTAGTCTGGATTACAAACTTCTGAAAAGGAATTTTCTTACTGTGGAGCCCACATTTTCAAGAATTAGGTACAGAATTGTCAAAATAGCACTGGTTTCATTCGAATCCGATCCTCAGTACTAAAGAAATTTGAAGAGAATCATTGCGGAGCCTATATCCTTTCTGCACAAACGATTTATAATACAATGTCCCTTTTTAGTTAAACTTAAAAATCGGGACAGTAATATTAAAAACTGACGAAAGGCAATTAAATCTGCTTTAAGCCTATTCGTAATTTCAAAATTAAGTATTTCTGATGAGTGCGTATGCACTCTGAGGCTACATGAAGGTTATTGGCGACAGACTTTTGACCTTCTGTTAAGTGACGCGTTATCCTGTCTTCCTTTCCTCACCTCAGTTCATTACCCCATACTTCAGGGCAGCCGACAGAGAGCTTTCTCACTTACAGTTTGCAACCAATAGCCATGCTCCTTCTCCAGCCTGCAGTTCCATGGCCACAGCTTTAGTTTCTCCCCGTACAGCAGTTTCCCACCAAAACCTCAGGAGTGCTTCTCACCAGACTCTGACGTCACCCATCTGCCTAGTCCTGTCAACAAATCAGATAGCACCATTTCAACAGACCTCAGGAACGTATTTTTTCCCATCCAGGAACTTCCACAGTGAAGGAAACTAAAACATCAAATGGAGGATCTTTTCAGATCTATTTCCCTGTGACGTCAATGAACTCTTCCTTTCAACATTGCATTGGAATATATTATCCAAGAATCTGGAATTAACACATATCAGATTTAATAAGTCAATTCAGATTCTTGCAGATGACGATATGAATGTGAGAGTTCATGAGAAATAACTTCTCAAAAATGTTTAACAAAAACATTTTATTTGGTTTTAACATCTAGGGGACAATTTACATTCATTTAAAGAGCTAAACAACACAGCCGTCGGCTACATGCCGTGAGCCAGAACACAGACTGACTAAACTATTTCATTTCGAAATCATGCAATTGCATAAAAAAAAGACAGCCAATCAGCGGCTCGCACTACAGGCGCTTCGAACGGATATGAAAAAATAAATAATCCTTGAATAAAAAGAAAAGTTTGAGTGTCAATCATTTCGGCCGGCGGGAAAGAAGAAAAATAATGATACTTCCCTTCCTTCTTCAAATCCCACAACTCGGCCGTCCTGACATGTCGCTGTCCTCAGCGAACGCGAGTATAAAAACAATTTAGAACGGAAGCATCCTGTAATGCTTACAATCAAATTACATTCAAAAATAGCACTGACATAAAAATACACTATGAAGCAATTTGAAAAGAAATACAATAAATCACAAATGATAAACACTTCAAATTATAAAAAAAAAAAGTTCACAAATTAAACACTTAAAAATAAATGCACAGTAGAAGTATGTGGAAGTATGAGCCATAAAAATAACACACGTAGAAAAATGCCAAAGGAAAATTACTAAGGGAACAAAAAAAAAGCCTATCCAAAAGGTTTCATTAGGTCGACAGCTGTTGTCGTTTGGTTTGGGCCTGCATGATTCCCTATCTTGGATACCTCGTATCTTCCTTTGCCGTTGACCTGAGTCACTTCATATGGTCCGAAAAATTTGGGTCTAAGCTTTAGACCAGTTCCAAACTGAGTTCGTTGGATGGCCACGATGTCACCGATCTTGTATTCGGTAGCTTCCTTACACTTCTTGTTGTGCTGCTTCCTATTTTCGTCTTGGATTTTGAGAATGTTTTTAACAGCTTCTGATCTAAGCTTGTTTCTTTGATCGTTGAATTCTTTGAACATCTCTTCGATAAGGATTTCTCTTATGGCGATGTCTTCGCTGCTTCTCATCTTTACACCTGTCAGAAGTTCGAATGGTGTAAACTTAGTGCTACGACAGATGGTGTCATTCAAAATTCTTTGTGCTTCTGGCACGTGCTTGAACCACTTCGTGGGGTCTTCAAGGGTAAGCTTGGTCAGTGCTGGAATTAGGGTTCTATGAACTCGTTCGACTTGACCATTCCCACGTGGTACTCCTGTTGCAATTTGCAGATGCAGGACATTTTCTTTTTCACAGTACTCTTTGAAGCTGTTCGATGTGAACGCTGCTCCTCTGTCGGTGATTATCCGGACTGGGTTTCCAAATGTTTTCTGTTGGAGTCTAAGTTTCTCCAACGCGTCTTCAGCGGATACGGACTTCGTAGGATAGAGCCACACGAATTTCGAAAACGCATCTACGACAGTCAGAATATGCTGATAATTCTTGTTTGTCGAGGGCATTGGTCCTATGAAGTCTACATGGTAGGTGTGGAGAGGGGTATCTTCTTTGGGAATTGGATGCAACATCCCCTCTTTCTTGCCGGTTTTCTTGTTTGCAAGGATGCATGGTATACAATGCGCTATTGTGTTTTCCACTTTAGACTGCAATTTCGGAATGTAAAACTCTTGCTTCACAATATCTGTTGTTTTGGCGACTGCAAAATGTCCTTTCTCGTGAGCCATCTTGATCAGCTCTGTCTGCATTCCTTCTGGTACTACGACTAATTCTCGGCCATTTTCGTACTTATACAGGATCTTATTCTTCATGAAGTACTCTTGATCTTGGCCCTCGTTCAATAAGGACTTAAGAGTGGTGATGTAGTCGTCCTTTTCTTGGGATATCCTTAATTTTGCTGTGATAGTATCGGTAATTATCATTATAGGATACCTGCTCAATGCATCAACATGTTGCATCTTTTGTCCTGCTCTATGTTCTATTTCGTATTCGAATTCCTCTAAGAGGAAGGCCCATCTTGCGATACGTGTAACCAGGTCTTTTTTGCTCATCGTCATCTGAAAAGCGGAGCAGTCTGTCACAATCTTGAACTTATTGCCGAATAGGTAGACCCTAAACTTCTTGAAGGCTTGCACAATGGCTAAGACCTCCAGCTCATAACTACTGTATTTTTCTTCGGCTGGGCTAGTCTTTCGGGACATATAATAGACAGGATGCAACATTCCGTCATCAGCTTCTTGAAGTAGTACGGCACCGTAGCCGTATTTACTCGCATCAGTGTGCAACTCAGTTCTTGTACCTTGCCTGAATATCCTTAGGACAGGGCTTTCAGACAGCGTCTCCTTAAGTCTCTCAAAAGCTTCTTTCTGTACGGCTTCAAACGTAAACGGATGATCTTTTCTAAGTAGATCACTCAATGGTTTGGCGATACCGGCATATCCTGGGATGAATTTCCGGAAGTAACTAGTTAAACCCAAAAAACTTTGTACTTGTTTAACTGTCTTAGGAGTAGGGTAATTCTTAACTGCTTGAGTCTTCGAATCTGAAGGTCGTATGGTTCCTTCCTTCACAACGTACCCAAGAAACTCAACTTCTTTTTTCAGGAACTGACACTTTTTAAACTTGAATTCAAGTCCATATTTCACTGCCAAATCAAATACTTTCTTTAGCTTTCTAAGACCATCTGCTTCATCCAAAGAAGGTATTATTAGGTCATCCATATAAGTTATTACTGTACCTTCACTTATTAGTTGTCTATAAATGCTATTTACATATCTCTGGAAAACTCCTGGGCTTGTACTTAGGCCAAACGGGACTTTATTAAATTCGTACTGCCCATCAGGTACAATGAAAGATGTATATTTTTTGCTGTCTTCGTCAACATTTACGTGGAAAAAGCCATTCTTCAGATCAAGGGTTGTGAATACTCGAGCCTCTTGAAGTCTATCTAGTACATCCTCGATTAAAGGAAGTGGAAATCTGTCCTTTACCAGCTTCCGGTTCAACTGTCGATAGTCCACACAGAGTCTTGTTGAGTGGTCTTTCTTCTTTACTAAAACTATCGGACTAGCATAATCCGACGAACTAGGGCGAATGATTCCATCTCTGATCCATTCGTCGATTTGTTTATTGACCTCTTGTCGTTCTGGAAACGAGAGTCTTCTAGCTCTTTGATAAACTGGTATTTCGTCTTCAAGGATGATCTTCATTGATACATCCGTAGATTCCGTCTTCTTTGGTTGATACGAAGACACAATGTCTTCAACGCGACAGGCAATTTCAGCATTCTGAATGTGTCGCAGGTCTAACTCGTCTTGCTCTTCTTTCTTCGAAATGTTGAAAATCCAATCTGGAGATTCTGGTTTCACCTTTTCTTCATGAAAAGGACAGGGAGCATGGGCGAGGAATGCTGACCCAATGATTGCCTCAAACTTAAGAGCTGCGCTGGGGACAACTTGAAAGTCTAGACGGCAAACGTGTCCGTCTATCTCCGCAACATGTCTGAAGGATCCAAGTGTTTTAACTTGTCCCTGACCAAGTCCGGTCAGGACCGTTGATTCTCTCCAAAGTTTAGTTTTTGGATTCATCCTCTTGTAGACGTCAAAACGTATGAGGTTGCGTACACTGCCTGTATCCAATAAGGCTGTGACGACAAAGTCTCCTATCTTGACCTGTCTTGTAAACTTCTGCAAATCTACATCTGGATATTCTATTGCTTCTTCTGGTACTTCATTGACGATGTGAACAGGATGCGTGTCAGAGTGCGTGTTGATCTCATTCCCTTGACTTCTTCTTAATTCGGGACATGCATTTCTTAGGTGGTCAGGAGAATCGCACTCATAGCAACGAAAATTCTTCTGTCCAGAAGTCTTGCTTTGGGCTGGCATGGAACCTCTGCCTCCCGGTTCAGTCTTTGTTTGACGTTTATCGTAGAATCTCGTGTGATTCTCTGTAGATCTACCATGGTTGTCATTATATTTTCCACGGTTGTCTCTAAACCTTGCATGGTTGTCGCTAAGTTTTCTGCGATTATCTTGGAACCTTGATTTGTCGTTATGATTGGGACGACTCTCATTCTGTTTCCTACCGTGGTGGTTATTTCTTAAGCTATCTTTTAAGCTTTCAAATTCGTCGAATTTATTGGCGAGTTCTTCAGGCTGTTTCAATCTGAGCCACTCTCCAAAAAAATGATCTTTAATATCCTCAGGAGCTTTTGCCTTTATTCGCTCAGCAATAAGTAGGTTTACTAAGCCTTCAAAAGTGGTTATCTCTAGAGTAGAAATCCATTCCCTAAAGTAGCAACTTAATTCGTGGGCAAAACTACGCCAAGTCTTTTCAGGGTCCTTTTGATGTCTCTAAAATAGAGCTTTAAGTTTTTCTGCAGACAACTTGTACTTTTTCAAAACCAGCTCCTTAACATAGTCGTAGTTATTCGCGTTTTCAGCTGTCTCCCTCGCCAACATGTTAGAGATCTCCGGAGGCATCACATGGAGTAGGAAAACTACCCATTCTTCTCTTGGTACTCTGGCCATCTCAGCTCGCCTCTCAAAGTTGACGAGAAAAAGACTCATCTCATCTTTCTTCTCATCAAACTTAGGCGGGATTTGTGCCAAAAGGATCTTATGATGAACCTCCTCAGTTCTTCCAGGGGGCGTCGTGGCTGCTGGGGCTGCCTGCAATTCTAAACGTCGGATCTCTAAACGTTGTAATTCAATTTGCCGCTGCTCAGCCTCAGCTTCACGTTCAAGTCGTCGCTGCTCAGCTTCACGTTCAAGTCGTTGCTGCTCAGCTTCACGTTCAAGTCGTTGCCGCTCAGCTTCATGTTCAAGTTGCTGACGCTCAGCTTCTGCTTCTTCAAGTCTTTCTCCGATTATTCTATCCAACATAATTCGGACTGCCTCTTCGTTAAAATTCTTACTTTCAAGAATTATGTGCTTAATGTCGGGAACTCTGCTGTTCGGTGGAACATTTTCACCGAGTTCTTCACAGACGTTCACCAGATCCGCCTTTTTACCTTTCGCTAAAAATGCCATTACGAAAGAGTTCGGTACTTAATGAGGCACTAGTAATAATTAGCTTCTAAAAATTATCAATACTGACTTTTATAATTGGAAAAAAACAAAAAGAAATCCAATACTAACATTCAAAGACACTACCTTTATATTGAAAAATAATATCTACCATAACAAACAAGAACTATGCACTGTTATGCACACCACTGGTGTTTATAATCTTTTTAATTACACCCTAACAACTTTTAAGATTTAAAAAAAAACAAGGTTAAATTTAGACTGCGCGTTAGGCAATGACTTCATGCACAAGTCAGTGAATTTATCCTTTCAAACACAATTAGAATTTAATTGGCTCATACCTCGTTAAAGAGATATTAATCACAAATATGTTATACGTAATATGATTATGTTCACTTTTCAACAATATGCACGTGCAATGTAGTACCAACACAATAGTCACAATGCTTACCTAGTACTGCACTATCAAACAGTGTGGATCACAAGATTTACTCAACTCTGGTACTATACCAACAGCTAACACTTACTATAAAGATTTTTCATTCTTATTTGACAAGATAAATCATAACTTATTCATAAACACTGGTTTTAAATCACAACTGTGGACCTAGTTTCGGTTTTAAAAAAAGAAAATCTATTTCGTTTTCAAAAAAAAAATCTACTTCGTTTAAAAGAAATAAAATCTACTTTCGTTTTTAAAAGAAAGAAAATGTACTTTTTCTGTTATCAAATAACCTGAAATTAGCATTCTAAGCATTTCTTAACACACACAATGATTAAGAATAACTGAACTCACTTGAAAAGGAATTAAATCCTATTAGCACAAAACATTACACAGTACTGTAATACTTTAAAAAAAAACCCAAAAATATCAATAAAATTACTAAATCTATACTAAAATTGATCAAATTCAACCGAAACTTGCATGAAAAGAATTATATCATATTATCACAAAATATATAACACTGTAATGTAATACTTTCAAAAACATCAATACTATTACCAAATCTATTCTAAAATTGATCAAAATAAAAATATCAATAATCGAAACAACAATACTGATCAAGTTAACGATTTGAAATTATTCACTTTTCACAACTAAAAAAGCATAGCACCATAAATCAAAATTTGGTGAAAATCAAAACAGTACTTATCTTGACTCTTCAGGTAGTCCACTCTTGAAATATACACCGGACACTGGTGAAAACGAAACACGAGATTGTCACTGACGAAACACGAGACTGTCACTGACGCAATACAGCAAGATCACTGAACTTTTTGAGTCCACTAGGCAGGACTATAGATGAACACACACAAAAGCGAAACGGTGCCGGACAAAAACCAGACGAGGAAACTGCAGGGCCGGAGCGAGAATGAAGCCCGAAACGAAACTGCAATCCGGAACACTGGACCCGAACAAACTGGAATCCGCAACACTGGAGCCGGAACACAACTGGAATCCGCAACAAAAAAAAAACTGGAGCCCGGAACAATACTGGAATCCGCAAAACTGGAGCCCGAACAATACTGGAATCCGCAAAACTGGAGCCCGGAACAAAATCGTAACGGCTTCCTAAAAGCCGAGAGACAGTTGGCTGTTTTTTTCTCACGCAAGCATATCAGAGCCGACAAACTAATCTGCGGGGATTTCCCTAAAATTCAATCCCGGCTACGAACCCCCAATCTGTGAGAGTTCATGAGAAATAACTTCTCAAAAATGTTTAACAAAAACATTTTATTTGGTTTTACCATCTAGGGGACAATTTACATTCATTTAAAGAGCTAAACAACACAGCCGTCGGCTACATGCCGTGAGCCAGAACACAGACTGACTAAACTATTTCATTTCGAAATCATGCAATTGCATAAAAAAAAAGACAGCCAATCAGCGGCTCGCACTACAGGCGCTTCGAACGGATATGAAAAAATAAATAATCCTTGAATAAAAAGAAAAGTTTGAGTGTCAATCATTTCGGCCGGCGGGAAAGAAGAAAAAGAGTGATACTTCCCTTCCTTCTTCAAATCCCACATGAATATAATTGCTGGAAATGAGAAGGAATTCAAAGATGCATTTATTTATTAAATAAATCGGCTAAGAAATTTAAGCTTGATATAAATATAGAAAAAAATATAGGGTTTCTACTTTAGAGAGCACAATTCAGTCATTCATTGAAGTTGAAACATATTGAATACAGATGGTACAAAATTTTGTTATCTGGGTTCTATAATTGACTCTAATAATAAATATTCATGAAGTTAAAAAGCGTGAATACTGTCAACAAATAGATGTTTTTAAATCGTCTTTGAAACTTTTTTAGATTATTACACATAAAGAAAGATACAAAATTACTACTAAACAAAACAATTATGCACCCACCCCTGACCTATGCTTCTGAGACTTGGACCCTTTCAAAGAAAGAAGAGGCAAATTTGCCATTTGTAAGAGAAAGATAATGAGAACTATTTTTGGTGGTGATATTTATAAAAGAACAAATGCTGAAATTTACAAAAATTGTAAGGGCATTGATGTAATAAAATTCATCAGTACTAAAGTAGAAAATAAGTAAATAAGTAGAATTAGATTTGCAAGCTATATTTGCCACTTCGATACTACTAGCTCAACGTATAATATCTTTTTATAAACCTATGGGTAGTAAAACTGAAGGACGACAAAGACTTCGATGGATGGATTCCATTAACACTCACTTTAAGACTATAAAGGTATAACCCTTAGAGTCTTAGTTCTATAAGGGCAGAACTGATGACAAAGACAACTGCTTGGAAAAATACGCTGGAGAAAACCTAGGCCCACCCAGAGCTTATGATTCAACGATGATGATGTTAAGGGACGCAAACAACAAAGACACTGCCCCCCCCCTCTCCAAGCAACCACACCACGTCTTTTGGAAGTACTTTGAGTCTTGATAGGTTTAGATTATTAATGATAGACGATAGGATCCTTATTGTGCAATAGTGCTTTACATTACAGTTCTTTACCACTAATAATCTTTAATTAGTATAGAGCAAGGATGGCGAACCACAGTGTTGCAAGCGTGCCATTTACGGCACGCGACACAATATTTTGGGCACGCCACTGATCAAAACGGTTTGAATTTTATCTTAAAATAACAAAGTTCACTGTGAAGTATTACGAGTAAACGCGAGTAATCTGTCGCGGAGAGCATACTCGTCTGTTATTGTCTTGCCTTAGTCATGTCGTGGACTACAATTGCTAATGATGCAAAGTTTGTCTACGCATAGCATAGTCACTTTCGTTGACACAACTGTATTTTAAAGTTTATTTGTGTTATATTTATGATTTTTAACTGTTATTTAACATGGCGTGTTCAGCAAGAAACAAAAAAGGGCAATATAGTAAGTGTAACAGAGAATTTCAAACTTGAGGAACCGAGATATATGGCAGCATTAGTAAAGGTGACAAAGGGGTGTGTGTCTTAAGTTCTGAACAGTGGTATGTAGAACATAGTCTGTAAAACGGCATTTTGAGAGAAATCACAAATCCTTTCGTCAAAAAAGTGAATTACAGCAAAAAGAATTAATCGCTTAGAAACCATTTGGCAGAGGATTCCCATTCAGAAGGAATTCTGCTAAAAGTAACATCTTACAATCCTAATCTAAGTTAGTTTTGCCATCCAATCTGCAGCAAAAAAAGTCACATTAATGTTATTTTAATTTGAATTATACACGTATAACTAAAACATTTACAACAATACAGTGCAAAAAGTATTTTTTTCATGGTAAATAAAGGGTTTTGAGTTGTTAGTATTTTGTTTTATTATTTTTTCAATAATCACAAGTCAAAATTACTTGACGACACATCTATACCTCATTAAAACATTTCTTTAAAAAAATGTCACCTTGATTCATAAAGGTTCGCCACCCTTGGTACAGAGGAACGTTAATTCATACAAAGCAGCTTGTTAAAATGAAAAATTAAAGTCTGAAAACATTAATTCCATCCTTCAGCATTTTATAAGCAAATTCGTACAAAAAACAAGACTAAACCTCCATTTAAAGCGGTATAATGAAGTTTGATTCCAACACTTATATACACTGTACTTTTTGTTGTTTTTTACTGAAAAAATTTCTTTTTTTACCGATATTGGATGCTTACACCGCAGGCGTATCACTAGACACGATAAATATTGGAACACGACACTGAGAGACCGAACGACCACAATCTAATTTCAGTTAGTGAGGAAAAATGTACCAGACGAGGTTTTTTTTGTTCAAACTTTTCTTACTTTTTTTCCCTTTCCATTTTTCTCTCTCGCCTTCAATTAAAGGGGTAAAAGAAATGAAAGGCAGTTTACTCTTTCGGCTTAGACGGAAAAGCCTCTCGACTCATAGCTTTGCGACAAAGTATTTTTCGAAAATTTGTCGTAAATATATTTCCTTTCGAAACATAATGGTGATGTCATTCCTTACTGCGCTCAAAAAGAATCTCATAAGATATTTTTTGTGACATGGTACATAAAAACATGCTAAAGAAAAGAACTTTATCAACTTAAATATTTGATGGGTCGCTTTAGTATGATATCTGTGATAAATGTCGGTAAAACTTTGTAGAAATATATTAATTTTTAAGGATCTAAAGGGTTTCAGAAATTTTGGGCACTTTCCAACTTTTCGCATTGAATTTTTGTTAGAGAAAGTTCGACAAAAAATGCAGACGGGATTTGGATCTATTCAAAATCTTTACTTTCCAGGTTAATAAATTTTTATTGTTTCTAACCTCGGGACATAACAGGAATTAACAAAATATGTTTCGCAAGTAATGTATAAAAATAGAAAGTATTAAAAGTGTATTTTTTATGCATATGTGGGTGAGTGAGTGGGTGAATATTGACGTCGCACTGTTCAGCTACACGAGGGCTTTTGGCGGCGGACCGCGTAATTTTGTACCATGGTCAAGTGACATGGACAACACCTGAGCTGGCACCCCCTCTCCTAACTACCACACCACACCAACGGGAGACTCAAGACACGCTAGCCATGATCCGATGCCTTGACTTCTTGGCTACCGCGGCCACATGCATATATGGAAGACTCACACGTACGAAGGTTTCAATTTCAGTCCACAGCGAGAAAAAAAATACTATAATTTACCATTTACGAAACATTTTACAGCAAATATGAATACTGCACGATTAAGTTATTACTGATAAAGAGTTTAACTTCTGATAAAAATCAAATAAAATGCAATTTCAGTAGAACCTGTTTTTGTGCGATTCGTTTCGTGCGATTTTTTCAGTGCGATCTTTTTTTTTAATGTGGTATATGAATTTTCACGGCTTTGGTGCTCCTCTAATGTTTTCTATCAAGCACCAGTGGCGATTGGAGAATGTTAGCCCCCCCCCCTGCAAAGTCAGACTCTTTGTCTTTAATATTTTATAAATTGGTTAAATACGTACTTGGCATTAGTCAGTTCTTGCCCCCCCCCCGTGAGGCAGGGGTTGGGGGTGTACGTTACTCTACTGTAATATACATATATATACTTCAGGACGTTCTGTTTATTTGTTATAAATAGTCTACATTCAGTTGCTTTCTCTCAACGCACCAACACGAAGACGAAACTTTCAATGACAGTGACATTATCAATAATTTGATAGATTATGAAGACGGAGAAGAAGAACCGGATTCTTTGAGAGCGGATAAAATATATGCAGGGATTCGGCTATCCAACAAATTGAAAACGCATTTTCTTAAAATAGATAACGATTCCACAAGAAGTATGAAATTTCAAAAAGAGCTTCGATCATGCATATCTGGTTATCGTGACATTTACAAGCAACTGACAAATCGACGTTCGTCACAAAAACTTATCTCTTACTTTATTGTGCCAAAAAATAAATCAATTGAAATTTTATCCTCAAACGATGAAAGTGATTGTGAACTTATTTATCACAGGAAGATGACGCTTTGATTACAATGAGTAGCAGGGAATTATGTATGTGTATTTTGAAAGCTTATCCATGTATACAATGTGAAACTAAATGTTTTAAAAATGTTTCCATGTGTAATTTAATTACTTATTTTGTTATGGAAGGACTTTCTCATAAAGTTCGTGAATAACTGGTGTATTTTCTAAGTACGACTTTTTTATGCGGTCCCTTTCCACCACAAAAAAATTCTGTAGTATTTACACAAAGGTTTTGTTATATGTAAGGATATATGAAATCTTCAAATATTTTTCCGTGCTTTTATTTTTATGCGGTCCCTTATCTACCGCACAAAAACTGGTTTTACTGAACAAAAAATAATTCACTTAAAAGAGTACACTCATTTTTATGCGTAACAACTCAGACAAGCTAATGCTCAATTTGAGCTTTTTTTTCATTTTTGCAGACACCACCACTTTTTTTCTGTTGAATATTAAAATATAATGAATTCATACTGTACAATTTGTTTCAGTGTTTTTTTCTGGAACTTTCCTCAGAAAAACGAAGAGAACTCAGCATGAGAATATAAATATCGTCAGAAACAAGAAGGATAGTAAAAATTTGAAGGGAAAATCATAAGAAATTTGGGAAATTATTCAAAGAATCTCCACTGTTAATTTTAAAAAATCCCCATCGACACAAGCGCACTAAATACAAATAGATTAAGGATTTTCTTAGAATAGGAAAACGAAGATGGCTTATTGATATTAAAGAGAAAATTGAAGCATAGCATGTCAAAGCAAATTGGGCTCCCGTAAAAATGTTGCAAGACATCTTCCAAAGAATAGAAAAGACAGAAGTGCAAATACTGTAAATTACATGGTAAGGTTCCGCATAAGAAGTCATTAATATCTGAAGCAAACAAGTGTCTATTTCGCCGGAAAGTACCGTAACAAGGATTTAAATTTTTGGAATAACGCATTTTTCGAAGAGAGAAAAATTTTGCGGTAAAGTTCGAGAATACACGTGTATCATGACAGTATCTATATTAATAGTAACAACAATTTACAATCATAATTCTTCTTCAATGACTCAACAGTCCTGGCCTTCTCCTGGCATCTCTACTTTTGGCAACTATTTTCCAGTTTTTAACATTTAAAATATTAAGATCTTTTCGATTAAATCAGTGCATTTTAGCCGGAATCTGCCTTGAGGTGTATTTTCCATGGGCTTTAATAGAAAGATTTTCTTGCAGCAACGTTCTTCATTCATTCTTGAAAGATGACCAGCCTATTTAAGTCTGTAATTTGACGAATTTTACAATATCAGGTTGTTTGTAAGTATTATAGAGTTCTAAATTATATCTTTTCCATGATCCATTTAAAACCAAATTATCTGTGTAAAAAATTGTAAATAATATGTCATTGTGTGCCACTTTTTATATATGCAGTTTCAAAGCTCCCCAAACCTTTTATTTTTGAGCAGCTGGATCAGTTTCTGAAAGAACCCCAGTTCAGTTCAAAAATCAAAGCGTTATTTATTTTTCGGCGAACCACATCGTAACAAAAAACAGAGCCCACGTAAAGAGATATTAGAAATATACATCTGTATTTTTTACACCACCCCATACGTCAATTCTACTGAGGGGGATTTCCTTATAGCGAAAAAGAACATTAAGACCATTAGAAAATGCATAGGACGCCATCTACCGAGGCTTTCGCTAACTAATGAGCATTACAATAGCATCATACATAAAACTGAATTTTAGTATACAGTAAAATACGTTTAACGCGAAAACTCTTAAAGCGAAATATCGGTTAACACGAAATAATACAAAGGTCCCGACAGACTGCTGTATTTTCATGCATTTTTTTCTCTTTACATGAAATGAAAAAATCGCGAAATACGATAACGTTTGCCTTTTGAAAATGAACAAAATACGGAAAACACAGCCATGCAGGCAGAATTTAAGTGGAAAGTGAAATGAAAGTGAAGTAGTTTTACATGTTTCGTTGAGAAAAGACAAACTTGACTTTGAAATACCTTGGAAATAGCGTGTAGCACGAGCTAGTTTTGTTATCTAAGCTATTTTTACCCTCTACCCCAGGTGTCGGCAACCTTTTAGCTGTGGCGTACCAAACCAACCTACCAACATGATTCAGCGTGCCACGCAATAAGAAATATTTAAAACAATTCGATTCCCACGGTAATATATGCAGAGTTAGAAAATAGGGGTCAAAAATACAGATTTAGAGTGTTTTATATGTTAATCATGCATCATTTAAAGATATTTATTGACATAAAAATAAACAACATAAAATAAAACTATTCCTTCAACATAAATAAACAAGATATCAATCATTGGCATGGCCAAGTAATTTTAGCACGTTTTTCACATGTTGTATTTGACAATAATGCAACTAATGAACTTTTTACTAACAGAAAGTAGTGTACTGTACCACTCCTCCAAATGTACTACTATTGAGCTGAAAAGAAATAATGACACAAATCTGTATCATCACTATAAAAAAGCAAAAAAAAAAAAATTTTTTTTTTACAGATGCTACAAAAGCCAGGACAAGGTGACCTAACTCCTTGTCTAGGCATAAAACTCGCTTCTATGTATTTATTCTATGCAGGTAGATTTTTTTAAACAACTTTTTGCAAACAATAAATTTACTAGGCAAAATTTGAGAAAATTTTGTTATAAACTAGCGAAATTCAGGAAACTTTGTAGGAAAATTCGGGAACACTATGGGAAAATTTAAATATGATTCGGCTCATCTAGGGCACAAATGCGACCAAATGCCGAAAACTCGTGGTCACTTGGTAGCCTATTGGTCGAGAAAAAGGTACGACAAAATATGGAACGAAGAGACGAAGACGAAATTTGCGTCCTAATAGCGCTTTTGTTCCACTACGTGAAAAACGCGCTAAAAATTAAAAGTGCACATAAATATGTGTTTCTTAAGAATTTTTTTTTAATATTCGGAGTAAAAACTGAAAATATGACTACTCTTCAATATAAATGAAAAACAAAATAGCACATATATTATGCATTCTTAAAAATATTTATGAAATAAGAAATAAACAACAGAAAATATAAGTGTTCATGCAACAAAGTTAAATAAAAATTCAAATTTTTAAAGCGAACTTTGTATATGCAGAGCTCTAGTTAATGTCGCAATATCAAGGGTATAATTTGTGACTTTCAATTTGACACAGGATTCGGAATAGTGTACTCAAAATATATTTCATATGAGAACGAACTACTTTCTTTTTTATTCACTGAGCCGTAATGAGCGATACTTCATTTTATAAATATTACTCACTTTTTATCTGCTTTGAATATTTAATACTAATAGTAAGTCACATTTAAAAACGCAGGATTTTTTTTCTTGTACATAAATCACACAAACTACAAGCAAGCTGATTCAGCAGAATCGTTTTATGGCAGTGAACAGAAAGTGAAAAAAACCTTCATATAAAAAATGTGTAAAGTGTTGAAAGGAGAAACAGAACGATTTAACTTTATCTTATAATTTTGTAGAGTGGTGGCGTGCCACATCTGACACACGTGCCATAGGTTGTCGACCCCTGCTCTACCCTTACAAAAGCCACACAAAAACATCTAATCTCTCATCAGTTGACATTGGAATTCTGTGAAGAGCACATTGAAATGTTTTTTTCTTTTATAAAAGAATTTTTTTTTACAAGCACAATGGCAAAGAGCTCGGGGGGGGGAGAAGCAAATTGCTACTTCACTCAAAATGAAGATGTAGCTTCTTAAGGCTGTTGATCAAAAACAGAAGAAGAAAACATTTTAGAATTGCTATATTTTTTATCGAATTTCATTAAGTTTTTGGGATGTTTTTGTTTGATTTTTATTATATGAGTACAAAAATACATGTTTATGTATATAAAAAGTGTACTTTAATAAACTTAACTTGGTTGAATATATGTTTTTCTGCAATATCCTTTAACACAAAATTCTTTTAACACGAAAAAATATTTCACAATCCCCTCAATTTCGTGTTAAACGATTTTAACTTCATTTGTTTGGGATACCGATAATCATATCATTCCAAATTTTTTCAGGGAGCTTCGCTGATGTGTTAAATGACCAGTAAACTTATTTCTACCAAAAATTAAATTTAAATTTGTAGTAAACTTTTTTTCTTAAACCGACTTGCTTCACCCCTTAGGGTGTACTGAAACGTTTACTGTTAAGGAAGATTTTTTGTGAGTATGTTGTTGAAAGGAAAAAAAATAATAAAAATAAGAAATCCTTTTTATATTTAAAAGAAAGTTACTGCATTTGGTTACATCTTTTGACTTTGCAAAAACAGATTTCATGGAAATCAACTTCTAAGAAGGAGGGGAAGGGGAAATACGGGGAAGTTATGTGTAAAAATTCCTGTTCTTGAACTATTAGACCAGTGATTCCCAAAGTAGTCTATATGGACCCCCAGGGGTCTATGACGACTTGCAAGGGGTCCACGTGAGCGAAAAAATAATTTGGGGGTTCATGAGGTGTGAATGGGGGTCTATGATAGTAGCTGTCATTAAATCAGATCGTGACTAATTTTAAAATAAAATTTAATCAAGTGGAAATCAGATTTTACCTATCAAACAGATTTGTTTACTAAATTTAATGAAGTTAATTTGCTGTTATGAGGTGACAACATAAATTTTATTAAAACAAGGAACGTTTCAGAGTTTCTTTCCAGAATTAAGCTAAAACAGTATAGCATTGGAGGTCGTGAATTTTCACAATTAGTTACAGACAATCCGTCAGAACGGTTTAATCTACTGTCAGCATTCAAATACCCTTTATTTAGTTTTTTGAAACTAGATTTGAGAATGCTTTGACTATGGTTTATATTACCTTAGTCATTAAATTCATGTGGTTATGTTAGAAAAAAATTCTTATTACAATAAGAACTGATCGGAAAAAGATCTAACGAAGATCTTAAAGTAAAGTTTAGAGACCGATACAAGCAATTTTGGCTTTAAAACGACATACCTGTTATAGAATACAGTGAGGAAATTTTTAATTGGTTTTCCTATGAGGAGTTTCAGCACAGTTGTCAATCTCCAAAACAAAAAAAGAAAGAAAGGGAGAAAAAAACTGATCATTACTACTAACAGCGGAAATTTAAGGTTAAACCTGAAAAGATTGATATCAAATGTTGAAAATGTGTTATTGAATCCCCAGATTCATCCCTCCCATTAAAAGAATTTGCTTACTGTTCAGTTACTTTATGTATTAATTGAATTTTAATGTAATTAATTGACATGGGCTTCTTAAGTTTTAAACACTATACTTCAGTACAGAGAGAAATTTAGTTCTTTTAAAGTAAATAACCATGTTGTCACAAAAACATTTAAGTTGATAAATTTGTAAAAGTTCAATATTAGGTAAGCAAGGGTCTACTTCAAACCAAAAAAACCATGGCAAGGGTCTATGAGGCAAAATTGTTTGGGAACCTCTGTTTTAGACGTACAGACTTTAAATTTGGCAACCGAGGTTTTTTTATTGAGTAGAGATCTGCAGTTAACGGGGTTTGCGGAAATCGAATCACAAAGGGGGAGGATAAAGAGGTGCTAGTCTCCGAAAAAAAAAAAAAAAAAGAAACGAGTCTTACAGTAGAAGTATACGATGGACATGTTATCGTGGTAAATTCTCAATAGCAACTTACCACGCGGCTTGATGGCTAGAAGAGTTGGACCCCACGTGGATGTATCTTTACAAGATCTAGCTAAAGGACTTAGCTTCTTATCTGATACTAAAGTGAGAAAACAAAACAAAAACAAAGATCCCAAGGCCCAGACCGCGTGGGGGGGGGGGAGTCCCTCCCGAATGTAGGAGAAAAAACAGAATTTCACTGTGAGGGTAGCGAAGAGACACCACCAAGTGCGCTGGTTCGTCAAATTAAATAGCGCTCGCTTCCCCAACTTCCTGTTACACATTTCCGTCCCTTTTCACGAAATCATTCCTACAAATCTCCAGCAATCGAGAGGAAATATGTAACACATGAATAAATAAAAAGAAAAAACCATTGAAATAAACGTATCTTAAAAGAAAATGTTGCGCATAACTTTAAGAGATTTGAACTGTCATTATGTTGTATTGTTCCAAAACAACGATTCAAAATATACATCAGAAATTTCAAAAGAACGTTATCGATATCGAGCACCCAAGAATTTGAATTATCCCCTCCGTAGTTTCTAAGCCCTGACCTCATTGAACATTTATTGGCATATATTGATTCAAAAGTACGCCTAGAGAAAGAAAGCGTCGGAAAAAAATATATAGTGGAGGAATGGCAAAAAATAAAATCTCTCCCGAAAAGACTTCCGTAGAATCACTTGATGGCATCTATGTCTAGAAGATCAAGGGGATGATAACATCCGAAGGAAAGCAAGTGAAATATTAACCACAACTTTTTCATTTTATTTTCGTTATCAATACTCTTTATTTTTTCCCCCGTTGCATAAAGAGGCATGCACTTCCGCTTAAGTTAATTTTTTTGTATTTTGTTTTAATTTAATATTTCTGAGTTGTTAAATTTTATAACAATAAGCTCTTACTCCTGTAAGCATATGTTAGATTGTAAGTCAATATCATATACTTGATATAAAACATTTTGTAAGTTAAAAATGGATTACTTTTTTTTACTCTCTTTGTATATGTAAGGAATCTAACAAACTACAACGGGTTTAACATTGTTAAGTAGATCGGGGTTCAAGGATTTTATGCAATCAGCTTAAAAAAACATTTTTCCAAGAGCGATGAAAATTTAATGCAGAAAATCAATCCATAAAATACAGGATACACAGCAATACATTCACTTAACAAATCCCAGTAGGTTTTCACACCTTCTGCAACGCTCAGTCACAACTATCAGTATCTAAAAGTACAAGAACTAAAAGTTTATTAACGAGCAACTGTGTGAATCGCAAAGGACTCTTTAAAAGTCAAAACAATACTGATTCAATTTCAGCGAGAGACTCCTATTTATAGGCAGCATGGATCTTTCTCGAAAGATCCTCCTCTGTCATAGATCGCGATATTAATAGATTTCTCCAACAGTTTCCAGAAGCCTCCATCTGATAGCCGAGTTACCAAATTTGATCTAAGAAAAGGATACCAACTTGGCTGCATTGCGAATATTTCGCCAAATTTCGATTGAAACGCTATTATAATGTAAGGAAGGGCTATTCTTGTGAAAATTATTATTTTAGCATAAAATAAATGCAACAGAAAGTAATATTAACGAACACATCCAGAAATAAATTATTTACGCTATTTTAAGCATTCATTACACAACGTTCGTAACAATATTTAGGAATAAACCATGTATGCAAATTGAAGATATTTGATAAGTGAATTTACTATCTCCTCAAAGTAAAGCTAATATGGGATTTTTTAGCACTAAAAACTCTAAAGATGCTAAAATCCAGTAAAAAGTGCATATGGGGTTTAAAATTCTGTTTTAATAGTAGGGATTTTTGAAGATGAAAATGATGCATAATGAAGATCTAACAGCCTCTATCGTTTACTCTTAATTTTAAATTATTACCATTTTCTTTGTTTTTATTTTATTAATTAATATAAATTCTTAAATTTGTTAGCTATATTTTTGTGATCAATTGAATTAATTTCCATCTTTTAAAATTATTTATCGTTTTTCCCATGTTATATTTTTTCATGCATAATATATACTTGTTGGTAATGGCATAATTTATGAGATGTCTGAGGCATGAAGTGCCATTCTTCTTATGAAAGTTGAAGAAATAAAATCTCTAATATTAAAATGTTATGTGTTCCATAATTATACTATAAAAATACTTCAGATAAAAATTTTACAATTTTATTTAAGTCCGAAATAGTTCGGTATGGGAGAAACTGTTAAACAAGACAGAATTTCGAATGCTCCTCAATTTTTCGGGTCAGTCTAGTCAGAAAAGCCTTTTCTTGAAGCTCTGGGCCCTACTTGCGACCTTTTTAAGTATACAGCATACAACATGCGTCATCAAATACTCGCATGATCGGTAAATCGTATCGTATAAAAGTGCAGTACTCATTCTCACAAATTTAGGCACCACCTTTCACCTAAATGGAGTTGTATGGTGGTAGTGGGGATTTAAACTCATTTCGGACCCTGAGCGCAGAGGATGTACATGCCCCCTTGGCAGTGGCGGATCGAAACTTATAACCAGAAAATCTAATTCTAGTTTATCTAAAATATAGTTCATCAAGGCCCTTCTGGGCCCTGGTCATCCAGCCCAAGCGCCCAATGGATATACCGGCATTGTATGGTGGTAGGCATTAGATACGGATGACGGACATGACATATTATTGCAGATTTGCCTATGTTGTCAACTGGAATATAGTTCGAAAGTTCCATTTTTTCGAAAAAAATGTCCGGGTACAATATTTGACGATTGAAACTAAACATATCATGATCTTAATGAGGCCAAGACACTGGGCCCATTTCACTCATATCTTAATAAAACGTCCGTGAGAACATCTAATGGATTTCATAATCTCCTCTTTTACCAGATGACATAATAATTTTGCGGATCAGTTTGAGAAAAATTTTAGAATTTTTTATATTAACTATAAAGTTGGGGGGTCGATTATAAAAGTCTCGAGCAATTTTTTTCTCGAACTATAGTCTAGCTGGTGATATTTAAGTTGAAACTCGAGACTTGATTTTCTAAATACTGTGTACAATCAAATATTCTGTAGCATCGGCTCATAGATGGACGTTTTCTACCCCTCTTTTCATTTTTGACACCCAGAGGCGAACAGAAACGGCCCAGACGGTTTATTTTCTTCTAAAGTGATATATAGAGTTTTCTCTCCCACCCTAAGTCTGTAGAGTCGGACTGTTGGTTCCATATAACCCCTTTTTTCTTCTCCGACACCCAGAGGCGAATATAATCACCACATGGCATTTTCTTCACAGTTCTCTATAGAAGAAACGCGCCTCTTTTGACGATTGTCCATTATTTCGTTCCCTCTCACCTGTTGCCGAGATACACGAATGGAAAGATGTCGGCTTTTGTCGGGAAGAAATGCCAGAGAGTGTATTCTCAGTGTTGAAGTGACAGGTTGATATATAGACCCGACACAGAAGATCTCAATCCAGACAAACCTTTGTCCCAGAGGAACCAATGGTGAAGGGAACCAGGACAGAGGGTGCCGTGGGCACACCTGTGTACCATCCAATCAGAAATTATAAGGGTGTGATAGAAGACAGTCCAGGGGGTTTAAAGAAACGGAACGGAAGGTGACGAGGACTTTTGCGAAACTAGCGAAAAAAGGAAAAAGGCTGCTTTGCAGTGGAAAGACCAGCAACAGGAGGATCGATCTGGACTTGAATTTTCTCCAGTGAAAGGCCATGGGGCAGCAAAAGATTGATACCAGTGTTCTTGGAAAATAGGAAGCTCATCTAGAGTTGCGAGCGAACTACTGGAAACTCCCATTTGGGAGTTTACAATATCCAGTTGGGCAGGTGGGTGCCAATTCAAGTAGGTGATAGCTAAAGATGTAAAATATCGTAATGATGGATACCATAATAAAGGTTTCAATTTCTATTAAAAGTTTGTAAATGAAGTAATATTTTGTTGAAGTTGTGTGATCTCTCTCCCAGGAATTGAGTAAACTTGGAGATCATGACTTTACAATTCCAATAGAGCGAGATACTAGCTTAAATCTGTCGCCAATGTCCCGCCAAGCTCTCTAAAATATTGATACAAATAAAATCAAGATTACTGTCTATATCAGTGATACATTTTACTGCAATATCAGCATAAATAGAAATTTTACCAGTCCTTATCTATGATCAGATTGACTTTATAAGCCCTTTTTATGTAATGAATAAGTTTAATGTATATAATTCGTAAAAATATCTAAACAAAGTGCTAAACAAAGCAACGATTATATTGATATATTATCGATTATATTCGATTATATATTGAATCTAATTACATTTTAAAAGGGACAACACCTTTTGTTGTGTTTCTATAAACTAATTTAAACAATAAAATAATACCATATTTTACCTTTAAAAACTTTTTAAAGAAGCATTAAATCGTAAAAATAAAAGTGATTAAAATAATATATATTTTTTTTCATATCCGAATTTTTTTTTTTAACAGTAATTTAGACACGCGATGTAGTTAATCGAGGAAAAAAAATCAAAGATATTACCTGTGAGATGTTATTTTCTGAGGTAAACTGAGCCAAATCAGCACTTGGCTCATAATCTACAGTTTTAGATGCATGCTTGGCAATCTCTTCGTTAGCGACGATGAAACCAACGGCGAAATCATAAGCGTTATAAATCACAGAGCATACTTCATCCATCAGAGTAAGGAAAATTCCGTGGAGAATTACCTATAGGAAAATTAATTAAAATCCATATTTTCGATCGTACTAGCATAAATGCCATTTAAAATTTTGTGTCTAATGGCTTGAAGCCTGTCGAATTATAAAATTTTAAATTAGATAAATATATTTTCCATCGGAATCATTTATATATAATTACTCACGTCAATTTCATCTTAAAGTTTTCTTAATTTGTAATGGTCTTGACCCTTGAAGACTTTGCGTAAATAAATATGAATATATAATTGTTAATTACCCACCTAAATTAAAAGTTCAGCATATTTAAATTAATAATTATATAATGTACAACATCCAATTATCTGGATCAATCAGAAGAGACTTCGGAAGTCATATGAGTTTTTGAACTTCCGATTGCCGTTTTGTATATATGCCTCCTTTTCAGGATAAATTTGTCATCCGTTACTTGTGCGTATAATGTTACGCTAAGCTTTTGTCCATCGTCTTTTGTTCTATTTTTGTGTGAGTATGCTGCCTTTCTAAATTATAAAATGAAGATATAAAAAAAACACTAAGCCACCTCATCTGTTGCAACACGACTATAAAATCCCCGAGATAATTAATAACCATGTAAAAATCTCGGTGAGTTGTTATATATATAATTTACAATATACAATATTATATACAAAAACAGAACACACAAATAAATATTCCTTTTTCTACACAATTACAATTAAGTATTTTACTGTGCATTATTTTATTTTGGAAATTCAACAATTCTCCTCTAAGCATGTAGTTTTTTCATATATATTGTTGCAAAATGTTGGTGTAATATTCTCTTCAATTTCTCCACTCTACATAGGGTCTCAAATGCACTGTAATACTTTATATGCAACTAACATTCCATAGGACTGCATTATAAGAGAGTGAACTTCTTTGCATATTAAATAGTATACCACTTTTCTTATAACTAAGATTTCTGGTGTTCAGGAAATATTTTATAGCAAACTTAATTGAAATATTCTCTTAGAATAATAAAATGTCAATCTTTTCTTTGTCGGTGTCGCATGGCATGCGACGCAAGGAAAAATCTTGTCCTTGAAACTGAATTCGTCGCTACTTACACATCTTTTTAATTTCCGTGTCATTTTTTGTATTTTTGAATATTTCTACGAGATGGCGTAGCTAGTAATACTTTCTTCACAAATATCGCAGTGAGATTTCCTGCCTAAAATCTAACACTAACAACATCTAATGAATCTCGTGATATGTGTTAAAATTTCAAATAAAAAAACATTCAAGATATTTTTGCTTTTTCTTTCAAAAGTTTGTTTGACAAGTAAACAAAAAATTATATGTAATTCATAATTTCTGTTTTGAGATAAACGTGATTTTTACGCTCTGAGGTCCAAGGAAGATTGTAATGCTGTTTTAACGGTAAGGTACTATTTGCCAAAATATTTTTTAAAATAAATTATTCCAAATACTTTTAAACGAATACTTTTATTATTTTTTGTAGATATTTATCTTAAACACCTCAAAGCAGTGAAATTAATATACATATTATCACAGTAAACTTTTTAAATCTTAAAACCAAGGTGCATTGCAAGGAAAACAGGAGATCAATGAACGGGTTATCGCATAGTTTTCAAATTATAAAACAAGTGAAAAACTGCTCACTGATAAAAACAATTTGCATTTTTCTCTTTAGGATAGTATATATATGTTAATTTTGTGCAATAAAAAATGATTTTTTGGGGTCAAAAATTCGTAAAAAAATCCGACATAGAAAGGGTTAATAATATTTTTCCATGTTTATTTCAAGAATCAAATACAGTCGACTCTCGCTAATTCAAAACTTCGATAATACGAACCTCTCGCTAATTCAAAACTTCGATAATACGAACCTCTCGCTAATTCGAAGTATATGCTCAGTCCCTAGAAAATCTCTTGATATTTCGAACTAAAACAATACGTTTTGGTACACTCAATAATTCGAAGTAAAATCTGCTGCTGGCGAGACTACACAACACGCAATAATTCGAAGTTATCTTACAAAATTCTCGACAATTTGAACACCCACTATCATGTACAGTCCTGTAGCAAACAGGTTGGAGTTTACAAGTTTTGTGTTGTGTTGTCTCTGAGTATCTCCTCTATAACATAGCCTTATTAATGACCATCTGTTTGTTACCCCTTCTTAATGTTATCCGGTTCATCAGACGAAAATGCACTTTTATTACTTTCCATCTTCAAGTGGACAATAGACCAACCACACCTGTTGACAACCGTCCATATTTTTCGTTTAACACGTGGCCTTGGAACAAATGTATACAGAAAGGTTAGTCCACTATTGTGAATAATAGATGCGTAGGATTGTGTATGTATGTATTGAATGTATTTTTTAAAAACAGTACTTTAATCTTCTGTATAATATTTATATTATATAATAAAAATTCTTTTAAAAATGCTTTGACATAATTTTATACATATGTACAGTTGTTGTTTTACAAAGTCGTTTCAAATTTAAATGCGTTAGAAAAAATTTCTCTTCTTCTATTTTGGGAGCTTTTTTCTACCTTCTTGATAATTCGAACTCTTGATAATTCGAAGTTTTTCATTGGTCCCTCCAACCTCGAATTATCGAGAGTCGACTGTATATACTTTCAAAATATACTTTCAAAATCAATCATCATTACAAACTTCATATTTTTAGAAATTCATCAAATCGTTCCAATAATAATTTCCATTTCGATAATACATTTAGCTTTAGTTTACTGGCAGTTAATATCGTTTGATATTCATGACTCCATAATCATCTTCAAGGAACAAACCGATATTCGTCTCTCATATCCAGAAAAGAGTACTTCAGGAAGTCTCAATAATCGGCGAGATTGTTGTCTCATATTTGATATACTAGAGTTCATATTCATTATTGAGGAAAATGTCTGAAGTATATTATTGCATTCATTCCATAAAAAGAGGAATTAATCGCACTTCATAACGAATAATTTTATTGATAGATGGTATGTGACATTCCTGATTCCAAGGTATATTTTACACGCACTCGCGCAAAATTCATATTCTTGGATAAAGCTTTGCTATCTTACCATTTCTAATTCAGGAAATCCGAATGTAAGGAGATATGATACTTTTGTAAAAATGAATTTAACAGAAATTATAGCAATTTCATTTGAGGCAAAGAAAACGGGAGAATAATGGTATTAGAGCATGTATGAAAACTGCCAAATTAAGAATATTTTAAGTTATTTTAGGCGAAATATTTGATATATTTTAAAATTATTTTAAATATATATATAGCAATCTGAAAAGAAAATATTATTTTTGGCAAAAGCTTTTCGATTTATCTGTGAATTTTTAGTTCTATTGCACTTTATTAAATTTTTCTTCTAATTATTATGTGATTAAAAGTTTTTTTGAAGTTACAAAAGGTTGAAATTGGCTTACACTTTTCGCAACAGTTTAATTTTTTGTGCGAACTATTCTTTTTCTAAAAAGAGAATATCTGATTAATAACTATTTTAAATATTCTTGTAATTATTCTTAGAATTTAAGATAAAAACTGAAATATATAAGCGAAAAATATCTGAAAATATAACAACATAATTTTGAGAAGTATTATCGCTTCAAGCTTTCTAATACCGCAATTTTTAAATTTTTATGCACCGTAAAATCCACAGTATAACAGGCACTTTTAACACTAAAAAGTAAGATTGAAGTTTAAAGGTGAGCGTTATACTCCGGGAATAAAAACCATAGCTTTGAAAATAACAAAATGGAAGAGCATAAAATATTTTTACTTCGACACTTATTGAAATATTGCTTGCTTGAAGAAAATGAGAGATGTCTTATGAACTAAAAAAGTTGTAGCTCTTGAAGTAGACTGTTTATCAAAAGTCTGGGATAATACCTCGAATATATGACTTCAAAACAAGAGCATTATGAACTAATATTTGAGATTTCTTGGCATTAAAAGGGATGCTCGTTATACGACGAATATACCGTAAAATCCTGCGTATAACTCGCACCTTTAGCCCAAACAAGATATCAATCATTGGCATGGCCAGGTAATTTTAGCGCGTTTTTCACATGTTGTATTTTACAACAGGAAAATTCGTGAAAACTATGGGAACATTTAAATATGATTCGGCTCATCTAGGGCATAAATGCGACGAAATGCCGAAAACCCGAGGTCAATGGGTTGCTTATTGGCTGAGAAAAAGGTACGACAAAATATTGAACGAAGACGTAGACGAAACTTGCGTCCTAATAGCGCTTTTGTTCCATACGTGAAAAACGCGCTAAAAAAAAAAAAAAAAACAAGATTGAAGTTTAAGGGTGAGCGTATTCCGGGAATAAAAAAATAGCTTTAAAATTAACAAATGAGATAAGCATATATTTTTTTTTTACTTTTACACGTATCGAAATACTGTTTATTTAAAAGAAATGACATGCCCTATGAACTAAAAGAGTTGTAGTTTTAGAAGAAAACAATTTTTTTCATTCTTTCTGGGATAATACATCAAATAAAAGAAATAAAAGACTCATACATCAAACAAAAGACTTCAAAACATAAGAGACCATTGTATACAAACATTTTAAATTTCTTCGTAAAAAAAGGGGGTATACGTTATACGGCGAATATACCTTAAAATTAAAACATACAGCTTGAAAGTATAGGTACGCGTTATACGCCGGATTTTACGGTAATTTTATTTGACAGCTATTATTCAAAGAATGTACTGACTGCTTTCAAAATAAATAGAATCTCAATTATGTTGAATGAATGAAAAATCTCGCATATAGCAGAAAATCTTATTGGAATTATTATACTTACGAAATTAAAAGTAGGTACAATATTAAAAAAAAGTCTCGTTTATTACTACGTGAAACAAGAAAGTAAACTCGTTCGATCGGTCTTTTCCATAATCTTACATGCCAAATGGCGTAACTTTGATTTCTTTTTAGTATTTACAAGATAGCACAGACGTGTATTACGTTATCATATCTATACATATACAGAGAAAAAAGATTCTAAGATCATAGGACCTATTAGGCCAGGGGTTCTTAATCTTGTGCCCGCGGGTGCCAATGTGATCGCGAAGCTATTTTTGTGCGCCCGTGACTGTCCGCTATATACTATATACCAATATCAACCATGGTCAACCCATAATCCACCAAGATTTCTTGTATGGTCACGAAACTCATCATACTTTTAGAAATAAAATATAAACCGTAAAATGATTGTACTGGCAACACTGTTTTGCTATCACTAGTGCTGATAACACTATTGTCGTTGAAGTTGTCGTTGTTATTGTCGTTGAAGACCCTCGTAATGAATCTGTTGCACATTAAGAATTTTCCTAGCGATTTAACTTTTATAGCTGTTTAATTTTCCTTTTTGGTTTCCTCGAGCAAAAGGCAACGAATGTATCATTTCAACAGCAATTGGGAAGAAGACTATGGATTTATCCAGACAAAAGAAATATGTGTTTGTTTGATTTGCAATAGTACTGTATCAGTTTTAAAGAAACATATCCTAGATCTCCATTTCAAGACTAATCACAATACTTTCGACGTTGATTATCCGCTTAAAACAGAGTTGAGAAAAAGGAAAATTGACAAAATTTTACACAAATTCTAATCACATAGAATATATAAATCAATTGTAGAGGAGGGCAAGTCTTCAAAATCTGATCTTATTTTACACACAGACATAAGATGGTTAAGTAGAGATAAAGCTCTCGCCCCCTTTTTGACCATCTAGAAGGGATTAAAAATACTTCATTTCATAAGGTGAATATTTCGAAATGACCTTCTCTGGTTGACGGACTTTGTATTTTTAACTGATATTTACCAAAAATTGAATATTTTAAGTCTTCAGGCGAAAACTAAAGATATAGTGGAAAATTGTTTTTGCAATTAATAGTTTTAAATCAAAATTACAATTCTAGAAAGAAAATTTATCAAAAAGATCTCTCGATCATTGTCCACGAATGAAAAAAATTCATCGGTGAAAGTTTGGTAATTATTTTGAATTTGTTGTTACCTTTTTAGTGTAAGATATTGTTTGCTGTTTTTATGATTGCAATAAAATGAAGAAATATTAATAACTGTTATACTTTTTTTAAAACTGCACCAGCCACCATCTTCATGTTTGTCAGATGTGCCCAGACGAGGAACAAGTTTATTAGACCTACAGACGTGAAATTTGAAAAGCATGTTTCTTTTGTTGAATAGAGATTCTGTAAGAACGAACTTAGCGGAAATGGTCTCCATTGATGGGGTTACGGGCAGTGTAAGATAAATATCCTTCCATTTTATAGAAGTTAAAGCCCTGCCCTTTTTAAATCAAGAGATGAGGGACGTAAGAATGATTTTCGAAACAATCGAATCCTTAATACAAAGACTTAGATATGAAAAACTTAAAACCTATATATAGTCTTACATCATGAAATACCTAGTGACGCGGGCAAGTAGAGGCTAGTTATACTTGATATTTAACTTCTGAATCAAAAACGCAATACATACCCTTAATAATCGTAGGAGCCTCAAGCAACTCAGGGCTATCAAAGCATAGATAACTGGATACGTCATTCGAAATCCTGAAGTAACAACAATGAAGAATATCGCTTGGATCACCACCACGAGGGTTACGAAGAAATCAATTTTGTTTCCATGGCTGTGGAAGTATTCGCGGACGCCGAGGGATATCATCTGAAATAAATAAATATCGGATTTTAATACACAATAAATACTTTTCAATATTATTTTATGCCTTACTTGTTTTGTAATGGGAATTTTTTCCGTTGAAAATATTTCACTGGAAGGAATTTTTCAAAAGGAATTCACTTACAATGCCGAATTTTGCTTCCATCTTCCATTCTGAATGTATTGTGTCAAACATTTTAGATGGAACTCTTTTCAAATAAAAGTTTTAAAAGATAAAATAAAAGTGAGATCATTATAAAATATTAAATACAATTAATAAAAGTGAGGTTATAAAATAAAAAATAATTAACCAGCTAACTGTGATTGACGAGTATACTCGTCATGGAAAAGTTGCATGAATTTGTGTCATGACGAGTATACTCGTCGTGAATAAAGGTAATGACCATTGGCTATTTAAATTGTAATTTTTGAGAAAAATAAAACGTATTCTCAAATTTCAAAATGCTCAGAATGTTTGGAGGCCAGGCCGGATTAAAACAAATAAATACAAATGTATGAAAAATTTAAGATGAACTCATGCGTTTCCGTATGCACCGGCAGAAATAACGTACAAGTTCGCATAACGAATTTATTTATATGCGCGATGATAATATTTTTTAGATGTTAGCCTAAAAGGGGCAAAGGCAAAAGTCGGAAATTTGGTTTGTAATAAGGTTCCTTCAGCCATGGGACAAATAGGACGTCGGCCAGGCGCTGAGTCCATTGATAGCTGCTGGACCTAAGTGATGACTAACTATCGAGTGGTGTAAATGCCCATTGTTTTATGATAGAGCCATGAACTGACAGAGTATTGTCCAATGCCATGCTGCTGAAAGAAAAGTTATTTTATTTTGGGGGTAAAGGCAAGAATACCCTCTAGTAAGAGGTCTGTGATCAATCCTACAGCACCTACTCCAGAATTTCCTTAGTGTCAAGAGTTGTAGAAAATATTTTGTCAGTTAAGAAGGAAGTAAATCCCTGTATATATAGGTCTATTAGTCCGGGAGTTTTGGCTGTCACTAAAATTCACAGATATCCATAAAAACTCCGATATGTATGTAATACATGTTTATGTTACATAAATCAATAAGCATTCGTAATAAATTGGCAATGCTGTAAAATAAACCAATCTTTTGGATCCAATATTTTAATTGAGGAGTATAATCGTCATCGCTCGATTTCCTTGACACTCATAGTTGCGCTCTCTCAAACGGGGGTGCCACAGTTGGGGGTAATAAAATAGAGATATATTTCAAATCTGCTCACAAATGCTGGAGCATGGACATCGATTTGAATATTGATTCTCTTTAAGTCTAAAATGATTATTGCTGAATGAGTTTAGCCCTAGATAACTAAGACATCTGTCAGACAGCCTAAGCATTTCCTGACGATCAGCCGGACACCAATCCTATGGCAAACATTATTGCAACAGCACCAAATAAGATGTGGATCAATGGGATAAATTCAAGTGAAGTTATAATTACAGTCACATGATAAAGACAACCACGTGTTTCTAGCCAATCAGTTCAAAAACTCATGTGACGTCATAGTTATACGATTAAAGGAATCATGTATTCCCAGATAATAAGTTCGTTGTTGCCAACTTTTGCTCTTTGCAGAAACTTTCTCTTAAAAAGTGTATAGTTAATAATAATAAGGCTCATAGGTATACAAAATGCATTAATCCATTTTATTTAAAAATACATGCTTAAAATAAGATTTTTTGAAATTTTAAAATTTTTTGAAAAAAAAAAGATTGTAGCATTTGAACATTTTAATACAATTATGAAATATCAAATTTTATCTAAATTTTACAAATAGAACAACAAATATAATTAGTTTAATTCAATGGAGAACACATGTTTTTCTTTACCATGTGGCCGTCATAAATTAAGCCCATTATGTTCGGGGATGAGCACTGATCATGATACTTGTAGATGGCCTCCTTGCTTATTCTATATTGTTCTGAACCTTAGCTTAATAATTGTTATATGTATTCCAATTAAAGTACGGTTGATATACATACCCCTTACACGAAGGTAATTTAGACTCACATTGTTTGACATTCTTGTAAGGCAGATGTTGAAAGAACATTACAGTATCGTAAATTTAAGACGTTCCATCAAAAGAAATATTGATGATATTTTGAATATTGAAAACACCACTGCTAAAAGTGCGGCAAACAGGTGCAAAATTTTTGTTTTTTCTTTCCATCTAAAAAACGCAGAATGTACTATTCCGACAATGTGGGGGAAGTACTTTAAACATTTGAGAGTACAAATGTAAATTTTAAACACCCCTATCTGTTTTTTATTAATGAAATATTATAATACTTCTCTTAAAACACTCTAATTTGTTGGAAAAAAGTAATTGAGTCCCAGAACTTTCTTACTAGAGAAGTTGAGCTCTCTTCATTACAAAGTAGCTTGAATCTTTCAGAGGGACTCTTCTGGGTCTATTTCCACTTCAACCTAAGTTTCATTAAGAAAAATTTTGTCCCTAGTCATTTTATGCACTTAGCATTGGAGATCATTAACATCAGCCCACTGAAGTAATCAAGATTCATACCGATGGTAGTAAAATATCTGACTATTTCGGTAGCGGTATCTATATTGATACGCCCAGGAAAAATTGTCTCTGAAGAACCGTAATCCGGATTTCTGCTCAGTTTTCAGAAGTGAACTAATAGCCATTGACGCGGGACTAGAGACCCTTCTATCTAAGAAAAGAGAAAATTAAGGTGATCTTTGGATTCCCTCCGATAGCTGTAGTTCACTTGAACATCTTTACAAATGGTTTACTGTCGGCGACAAACCAGTGTCTTCATCTTACACAAATTGAAACATATATAGCTGAGCCATGACATCCATTTTCAGTTAATCCCATCTCACGTCGAATTTTACGGTATTGAAATGGGGGAACAAACTAACGAAGGAGGGCTGTAATCTTCCAGCTCTTTTCGCCACATCCACCTTTACCTATCTGGAACTATGCTCGTTAAAAAATCTCAAAATTTGGTGGAATGCAGGATGCCTCCCACTCACCATTGGTATGTGGGTAATAGACCCGGTCTGGCCCTAGCCCTCAAGTTTGACTCCCAAACTACAATTACTCGTCTTGCTAGTGGTCGCATCAAGTGCCTCTCATTCTCAGCGAACAAGAAGATCTTCTCCATCTGTACAAGGTGCCAAGATCATTACGCTTCCACCGAACACATAATGTGTTGCATGGATCTCACAAGCAAAGATATCGACACTGATTCCCTTCTTGTGCTCGACTTTTTGAGAGTCAACGATTTAATTGATCTTGTCCGACTTCGTCAGACCCTGGAGAATCAGCAACAACAACAGAATAAAAATAAAGTAAATATTAAAATATACTTGTTTTTAATTCGGCTCTTACAGAGGATTTCAGATGTTGTCTAAAAAGAAATTGATTCTCGTGTCGATATGTTTTCCAATCATCTTCAATTTTCAAATACTTTTTCAATAATTAAAGTTTGAAAAGTTATATTTTAAGCTGGTTAGTTTTAACTGTACTTATTTATAAATATAACTAGAAAAACAGGTTCCAATAATTTGTTTTTATAATTTAAGTATAATATGTGAATAATCTGATTTTCTTATAAAACAAAAGATATTAAAATGTGTATTATAACGGCTTATTAGAATTATCCCTATTATTGCTATATTTTTAACTGCGATTATAACACTAATTTTCAATATATGGCCGGATTTTTTCAAAAAAATAATTTGCTATAAAGTGATTCTAAAATTATTAATAAACATTCACAAACTTTGTATTAGAGGAGTTTTTAAAATTAAAAGTGAATTTGAATGGTTCCTAAAAAGCAAAGAATTCCAATTATATTTTCGCAGAAATAAAAATAAATCAAATAAAGAATGACATAAAACATTATTAATAGATATTAACAGATGCCATTTAATAACAGATGAAGGACATAAAACAGAGATTGAAATAAAAATTAGCAAACATTAGGTGACAATGGAATGAGTAGATTAAATGGCCAAGTAACATTTTGTATTAAACGTAGATCAAATAAGAATTGCAATTTGTTTAAAATTTGATTTTGCTTAACTTTTTTTTAAATTTTTATATTTTTAATCAATGCATCCTTATATAGTTTATATTTCAAATATTTAAGCCTACATATTTTTATATATTTTTTTACTATAAAATGATAAAAAATTAGTAATCTGATATTTTTTAATAAAAAATTAAGCTTACATTTATCTTTTTAAATATTTGTATTGAACTTCAAGTAATAAAGATTTGATACCTTCAAGCACAAATTTATATTTCCAATTTCATTGCTGTCTCAGATATCTGTGTTAGATAGATTTCTAAAAAAATATGTATCTTAGATTGCTCTTTTGAACTCTGATCACGCATATAGGGCAATTTTGTAATTGTAAGGCAAAATAGCATGAGAATTAAACTAAAATGAACTAATTAACCTTTTGTTTCTATAAATTGAATGACAATCGGGAAAATAAAATAAAAATAAATTAAAAGTAAAAAAACTTTTTTAAGAACAAGCTTTTATTTAAACGCGCTAAAAAGAATAAAATAAACTTTTCCTTTAAAACTTTTTTTACTATCAACTTATAACGTCATTACACAATTTATATGATATAAAAGCTTGTCGCAATATTTAAGTACTCATATTTACTTAGTTTGAATTTTTAAAAACTAAAATCAATCAGGTCAAGTTATTTATTTTACTTGTTTATCTACACAGGCAAATCTCGCGACAAGCTTTTATATCATATAAATTGTGTAATGACGTTATAAGTTGATAGTAAAAAAAGTTTTAAAGGAAAAGTTTATTTTATTCTTTTTAGCGCGTTTAAATAAAAGCTTGTTCTTAAAAAAGTTTTTTTACTTTTAATTTATTTTTTACATTTTAGTTATCGCTGGACAGGTTTCTCAGCCTGTTCAACTCATTGAACGCTGGTTCGCCATCCCTGGTTTAGCTGAATTAATTCTCGCAAAAGGGTATTAGACTAAAAACACAATTTTTTAAAATCCGTAATTTTTAAGCAATTTTTTCAATATTCGTACAGATTTTGGGTAACATTGTTCTACACACGAAAAAAAAAAGGTTTAGTGAGATTATCTTCATAAATGACGAAGTTATTAAATGTTTAATTAAAATTTTGACTATTTTTGAAAAACTTAAAGAATATATTATTTATTTGAAATATTTTGAAGATGTAACGAACTACTATTTTGGGAATTTCTCTATTTTAAGAACTTTTTCCTGGAACCAAGCACATATTACTCTTTTCATCGTAAAACAACTCCAAATAGCGAAGTGCATTTCCTATTTAACGAAATGTTTCTTCTAAGATTCGATTTTTTTCTCTCCTTATTTTTAAAATATTTCAGGTCATTTTGCAAATTATTCTCTTTTGGCACATTTTATGAATATAAATAACCTTGAGCTGGTTTTACAATGTACCTAACTCATCTAGAGATACAAAATTGCCGTAATTTTTCAAACAAAAGAAACCTCAAATAAAATTAACAGATTCTATTTGCAATTAAATTTAAGGACACATGTCGTAGTGTGTGTTTAGATTACTGGTGATAAAATGAGGTATATTTAAATTACTTGTAGGCTTAAAATTAGAAAATTTCTTTAAAAAATTCCTTCATTTTATTATAAAATTATTTTTTTAATCGAAAATATATTGCATTTCTAGATAATATTTTTCTCTTATTGTTTTCCTAGCGGATTCCTTTTTGATGGGTAAGATACATAAAAAAATTATCTTTCCGATTCTGTAATTATTTTTTGTCTGAGTTTCATAGATTAAAGTTAGATAAATTTTTTAAAGAATTTCTTCAATACTCCATCTCAGTTTAACTTGGCAGCGTTGAGAAAGGTATACAATGTACCAATCTACTTGAAAAATAGCTCTACTTTTTTGTTTTGAATTTAAATCCAAGGAAATAGATAGAAATTTCTAAACAAATTGCATACGTTGCAGAAATTAGATTATTTTTACGTTGTAGAAATGTAATTATTTTTTAGACAAAGTTAATTAATACTGTCAATAGCGCAACATTATGAAATTCCAGTTTGGCTGAAAACCGATTTTCGACGCCAACTTTTGTCATTGTTGTAACAATAAAATTATTACAACAATGCAGATATATCCAAGTTGGCGCCCAAAACTAGTTTAACGTTTTTAATTAATATCTTTTTAATTAATTGCAATATTGGAATATAAATGGTCAAAACATGCATTGTCATCCAAACTAAACGTGTATACAAAATTTCAGCTCAATGGGAGGAATATATCAGCTTCAAAATTGAGTTGCAAGATTCCACCCGAACAAATTACATACATACATACATACATACATACATACATACATACATACATACATACATTGTAAGTTAAATAAAAGCTTTTAAAAAATTGAGTTGCAAGATTCCACCCGAACAAATTACATACATACATACATACATACATACATACATACTACATACATACATACATACATACATTGTAAGTTAAATAAAAGCTTTTAATAAACCATCTTATATAATCCAACTGTTACATTTAAAATTCTTAGAATAACTTAATTTCCAAGCGCGACTGACTTTTCACACAGCAATAATGCATGCTTTGTTATAAAGTTTCTGAAGTTAAAACTATTTTAATGAAATTGCCCGAAACTATTTATAGTTCAATCTTTTATAACCATAAGTGGTATTTAATCTATAACTATAGATGGTAACTAATTAAAATTAATTAATGGTTAGTGTAGTTAAAGCGAATTCTCTCTAATTAGAAGAGACTTATAAAACATTTTGATTTTACTATGGCATTTAATTCTATGTAATTAAATTTACAGCACATTATAGTATAAACTGTTTATGTTACATTCCAGAGGAGAATGTAACATTTTAAAATTTATTATGTGCGGAAAATTCTAACTTATTTCTATCTTCACTTCCTTAATAATTTTTGTATAATATTGGTTAGGGTTAATTTAAAAATAAACGAAACATTTTGCCTAATATTAAAATTTTTTTTCACAAAAAATACAATTCTTTTATATAAATATAGTATATGTTATGAAATTCATATTAATAAGTAATTCGAAAAATGTTCTGTCAAATATTATTATACTCATAATTTATCATGATAAATTTAATATTACCATAACGGAAAATCATTCTTCATTTTAAAGTCTTAAGCAAATAAGTTTTGCTATATTGCGAAGGAAATAAATCAAAAAGTCGGTCTCAGTTACATTTTCCTACGTTTTCCTATGCATATTTTACAGCAGCAATTAAATTTTTTAAAAAAAGTGATACGTCTAAACTTGAGAAGTTTTATTGCCATGTCTGAAACATATTAAAGATACGTTTTTTAGCTTATGCACTTTTTAAATACAATACATTTTTTTTATGTTCCATTATGGTCGGTCACGAAACACTGAAAGAGGCAAAACTTTTTCATTCTTTTTTGATGTAAAAAAATAAAAACGTTTATTTTATAATGATAAAATTGCTTATTTATGTGCGTTTGTGGATATCGCCGGCCTAGTTATTAGAATGCGTAACACCAAAAAGGAACTAATTCGATATAGGAGAGCAACGCGCCTAGCAGTAGTTGTTGTCGAGTTACATGGAATCCAAGATGGTGGCCTTGTGGTAACAAATCGTCAGGAAAATAATTTTAAATAACTGTTGTGAAATATATTTCAAATGAAGAACATAGGAATGATTAAAAATAACCAAAATCAATCAACAATGAACATCAATATTATATAAGAAAAATTATATATAATAATAATATTATGTAGTGTATTATCATGTAAAATAATTTAATAGTAATTATAATTCATGACAATCATGCAATTTTTATATGATGATAGTAATAATAATTTAATAATATTCATATAATATAATTATTATATATATATGTATTCTCATATAATATAATAATAATTATTATAAATAACATAATAACTATAAATAAATAACATTTGTATTATTTATAAAAAAGTAAAATGAAAAAATTATTAAATAATATATAAAAGCAATTATTATACATAATATTTGTTGAAATATAAAATAAATAAAATAAATACATATCATGTATTAAAATTGATAATGAATATCAATTAATGAGTGCGGATAATTGGTAATGTTCCAAAAACTGCGAGTTCTTTCAATGAATTTCATATAACTTTCAAAAAAACATTATTCAAAGTAAAATAAAGTGGAAATGTCCGATTTATAGCAATGGACTAAATTCATGACGGTCACATGATAATATAAACACGTGTTCTACATTGAATTCAAAACAGACAATAAACTATATAGCTCGTACTTTTTATTCTATTTGTAAAACTTAGGTAACATTTCAAATTGCATAGTTGGGTAAAGATGCTCAAGAGTTATAAAAAGAAATTTCTGCAAAAAGACTTTAAAATTAAAAGAAAAATTCTTGTTTTATACATGTACTTTTAAATAAAGTGACAAATATTAATTTTTTTATAAAAAAGTGTCTGTAAAAAGCGTAATTTGGCAACAACGAAGTGCATGAACTGATTTGCTGAAAATAGATAATTGCATTTATCGTGACTATGACGTCACATGTGTTTTTGAAGTTGATTGGCTAAAAACACGTGGTTTAAAATTATCATGTGATTATGACGTCACATGAATTTAGTCCATAATTAAAGCACAACACTCATTATTTAAAAAAATATCCTGGGTACTCACCAATAATATCAGAAATTTTTGAAAATAACACAAAATACAACAGGAGACGGAAATAGTAGCTTGAAGAACAAATGCAATGGAAATAATTAAATTTTTAAAGAAATCGAATTAAAATCGTCCGAATGTAATAGGGTTACTGCGGAAAAGAAACCAATAAAAATTAACTCTAATATACATTATCCCCCATAGCAACCACAGACGATAAAAATATCAAGGTACCCAGCTATATTGTAATGTTATCGCCATAAACATAGCGTGTAGCACTCCTATGTCAAATTAGCACCCCAGAAGGAGTTACGCATTCTGATAATTAGACCGACGATATGATAAAAGTATGTCTAAATTTCTATTTAATATCTCGCATAAATCTTTACATCTGTCTAAAAACTCGAGATAATTTATCATGAGAATTTTGGATACCATTTCTATGTTCTAATTTTAAATTCATCGATAGTTGGGTGGATCGTGCGTTTATATGGAGAAAAACAATATTATCAATCGAAACCTACCTATACCGAAAAAATAATCTATGGCAAGGAGATTACAAATTTTTTTCAAAAATTTCAAAATTTATAAATGTCTCAAAAAGGTTTAATTTTTGAGAGGGAGAAACGAAAAATGACTTAATTTTGGTTAAAAAGACTTGAGCCACAAATAATTATTTTTCGACCATATAAATAATATAAATGGAGGATTACTGAATGATGAGTAATGAGAGTAAGTACAGTGTAACATTGCAACATTTCATAAACCAGCTCGGTACTTTTCCGTTTCGTCGGCGCAGGCGCTAAAGTCGCCAAAAATGATACAACTAATACCGAATGGAATATTTTCACTAGTAACCTTTTTCCACCTCATTTTAAAAACATGTCGTGGTCTTTTTCATCAGTAGTGCCTTTTTAATAATTCATCAAAAATAGATGAAAAACCAATGAGACCTGATATTTATTTTTATTTTTTATAAGTATAATGTGTGTTAACACCAATAACGCCAACTTGGCCAAATTTCCCCAGCAAACGGAAAAGCAGCCACAGGTCCTTTCCAGCACCATTGATCCCCGCAATCCAATACAAGATTCTGTGTATCGGCCGTTTTATTTTGAACTGTATAATTTCTATGGTAGGTTAGTTTTTCCAAAATTTAATTCTAATGAAGCTTTTAAAAGCCCCAAATGTGTGTTTTTTCCTTTTACATATTTACACTTATGTCCATAAATTAAGAATAATAAAGTTCAGGCAAAGAAAGAGACAGAAGCAAAACAAATTTGACTTATTTGTAAAGTCTATTTATTAAACAAAAGGTAAAGAGCAAAAAAGATGCTATATGTTTGACATAATTAATAAAAATTGCGATTTTTACTCCCTGGAGCAAATTTCAAAAAAGAACCTATTTACAAAAAACAGAATAACATAGTTAGTATGATGGTTAATACGGAGTATGTTTCCCGGACGATGCAATACAGGCCTTACAACGCCTACGCATGCTGAGTAAATAATTATCAATCTGATCTTGGGGAATATTACACCACTCCATCAAGCAATGCCCTCCGAAGTTCCGGTAGACAGGTGGGAGGGGGTTGACGGGCTGAAATTCGTCGGCCAAGCATATCCCACACATGCTCTATTGGATTCAAGTCCGGTGAGTATGCTGGCCAATCCATACGGGTGATATCCTCCGATTGAAGGCATTCGTCTACAATGTTTGCACAGTGAGGACGGGCGTTGTCATCCATAAAAAGAAATTCAGCACCCATGGCGCCCTGAAACAAACGTACATGTTGTTCCAGAATGACATCCCGATAGATGTGGCCTGTCATCGTTACACTCTGAACGTGCAGGTCAGTTCTGGAACCAAGAATAATTCCTCCCCAAACGAGCCATCCTGCACCACCGTAACGGTGTCGTTCAATGGTGTTCTCTTGGTGGTAACGGGTACCTGCCGCTCTCCATATGAAAGTCCGGTGAGAATCAGACTTCAAACTAAACCTGGACTCGTCGGAAAACATCACACAAGACCACTGTTGCGGTGTCCACAATGCATGCTCTCTACTCCAGGTTAATTGCAGGCAACAGTGAGTTGCGGTAAGGGGAACACATCTGACAGGTCTACGAGCATATAGACCAATGTGCCCTAAGCGTCTGTACACAGTCTGCTTTGAAACTGTCGTACAGGTAGCTGACGAGACAGGTCTGATGCTGTGCTCCGTCTGTTTCTTTTGGCAGTAACTGCCAAATACCGGTCCTCATTCGGCGTTGTAACTCGGAGGCGACCTGTGCTGTAACAACTTGGAATCGTTGCCAAAGCCTGGAGATGACACTCTGGGCGATTCCAAGTTCCTCGGATACTTCCAGCGGAGTACGTTAACATTTCAGTAGTCCGATAATTCTACCACGTAAAAAATCATCCAAATCCAATCATCTAATCTCCTTTGTGCCATAACTATGCGGTTATTGCACTGAAAGGCTTTTAAAGCGCTTGTGAACAATTTTACTTCTTTTCCACCATTCCATATATACCCTTCTCTTACACTCTCGTCATTGTGACGTACTATCCGCGCCATCTGGTGGTTTCCTGTAATTTGCATATTCTTCTTCCAGATGTGTGTGATAATTCTACAGGGGAAATTTTTATTTTAGAGTTCAATTTCTGTGTGATTCTGAATTATCCTTAATTTATGGACATGAGTGTAATACGTGTCCTCTCATTGTAATAAATGTTCAAAAATTTAAGAATGCTACTGCATTTTCACAAAAATTTCGTTAACATTTTACCATACAAAAGTCTAATTCCTAAGCTTCATTTCCTTTTTGTGGCAGTATTTAATACAAAAATTAACTTTTTTCTTATTTTTCTCCTTATTTAAATACAAGAGGACATCTTTTCGTTATAGATAGATTTTGAAATTCTGCTAAAAATTTTGATCCGCCCTAATAAACAGGGAACAATTACTAAATTTGACACTTTTCCGTTTCGATGGCGATAAAATCGCAAAAAATGATACAACCGACGCCAAGTGTAATATTCCCGCTGGTAACCTTTTACAACCACATTTTAAAAACAAGTTGTGGTCTATTCTCTTATCAGGAACATTTTTTTATATAGTACATTAAAAATGGATGAAAAACCAATGAGAACTAACATTTATTATCATTTTTTGTGTGTATATTGTATGTTGACGCCAATAATATCTGCTTGGCGAAATTTGCGCCGGCGAAACGAAAATTCACAAGTCTTATAATCTACGGTTTTATAACTGTCGGAAAAAATGACAGAAATTTTTTATAGATTGGGAATGAATATAACTTTTTAAAAATATAAATAAAAATAGCTTCACATCTGACTGAATTAAGAACACTTCACAACAAGAAAAAAAATGAGTCATAAAATTCTATTATCCTTCCTTGTTGACATATCATTTCCAAAATAAAAGCTGTTTACATAATCCCACAGTAAAATTTGATGAGCACTTCACTTTAACCAGATGAAAAAGAGAAATTTCAATTTATAAACCGTCCATATTCATTTAACAGACACTAATATATGCACTCAGAAACAGAACAAAGCACGTATTAAAACATCAACTGAGTTAGTGATTGTTTTGGCGCCAGTTTGAGTGCAGGGATTCAAATTGAAGTTGATGGCTTTTCATTTTACTGTTATTCTAAATATTGGGAGCAGAGTTCATCAACCTCAATTTAGTCTTATTTACTTGGAGCCTTATTTCTATAGTGTCAAAAATATCAGCCCTAATTCGAAATATATGATTTATTTTGTTTTGTTAAGAGATTCATAGGCTGTTGAGAATTCTATTATAATTATATTTCCAGAAACATAAAATGGCGTTAGATTATCAGAGAAAGCGCGCATTGGAATATTTATTATTACTTAGCAAATAATGAGATTACCAAAGAAATAAATCAAAGACGACATTTTTGGGAAGCGTTGTTCTTGCAAAATCCTTTTATCGCATTGGAAATAATTATTGGTACTTTTCCGCTTTGCAAGCACAAATCTCGCCAAACAGACTTTTTGGCGACAACACACATAAAAAAAAATGTTTATATGTTAGCATAGGTTTTTCATCTATTTTTGACGTATTATGAAAAAAGCGTTTCTGAAGAGAAAAGACTGACTTGTTTTGAAAATGTGGTGGTAAAAGGTTACCAGCAGGAATATTGCGTTTGATGTCGGTTGTATCATTTTTGGCGACTTTATCCTTTGCGCCGGAGAAATGGAAAAGTACCTATATACTTTTAGGTATCGCAGGGATTACAAATTATTATTTGAGAACTTGGGCTTTTGAAATTATTCTTCATACATAGCTTGAAAATATTCCACCATTTGTTAAAATTAATTATATATTTTAAGTTTAAGATGAACCTCAATTTCTTATTAGTTGAAATAAGCTTATCATTTACAAGTAAAAATAAGAACAATAATGAATAATTGTTTTAAATAAATAAGTAATTTTTAAAGAAAATTAACTGGTTTATATGTTTTTAATGAAGAATAATTTTCAATTGATAGAAAAATTAATTTTCAATATAAAAACAGGAAAATCCTTATTTTGCTTTTATAAATGTTTGCATAATTTTCTTATTTCCTGTCAATGATAATATTTTAATTCTTCGTACTGTACTTTCTATTTCAATAAGAAAATTCATATGAAATGCATTCTTGTAAGTATATTCACAAGGATATTTTATACAAACATCAGTTATAAAAAATAAAGAAATATTAAGAAAATTTTGGCGCATATCTGCTATACAATATAAAATGGGGAAAACGATGTTTATATTTATAAGTAAAACTAGTTTTTTGTTTTGCATGACATTCAGTACTGTCTATTAAAATTGTTACACGAAAAAGGAATTCAAAAATATTATATTTATTGTCATGTTTGGATTCAGGTCCTTTTACATAAATATAAGCTGGAATGGCATCAGAGCTTGAAATGTTTTTTATTTTTTTATTTTGTAATGCAGTGTAACTTATAAATGCAGGACTTAGAAACTATTAGTATTGGGGAGCAGATCGCGTAACTCTTAATTGGCAGCTAAAGGATTAATTATAAACCGTGCAAATTATAAAGATAAATGTTAATTTTTGTATATAATTTTATATATGACAAGTCCATAGGGTCATTGGCAATTATTAAATTTGTTCTTAACTTATTATTGTTAAATTAATTATAAAATACATTGTGCAGTACTGATACATTTATAAGTGTACCATATCAGTGAAAATGTTAATTTTGATTTTTTGTTATGTTAGAATGCATTTTAATTGTTTTCTTTCAGTATATTAATAATTTTTTAAAATAATCTTTTTGTTTCCGATGTTTCAATATGCTCGCACCTCCCTCTTAGAGTTATCACGCCCTCCTAGGAGGGAGCACCCCACAGTTTGAGAAACACTGCTTTAAGGAACGGATTTCATATAAAATTAGATTATGAAACTCTTACATACTTGTATGAACTTTCGAGATTGGAAGGCTTTCCGGGAAAAGTAAAATAGCCAGGATAAATCAAAATGCAAAATAACATAAGAACAAACCTCACATATTTTCGTGATGTATAACTGTAGATCTTATAATTGATTTCACCTTTTTTATTAATCCATTCAGATAAGATACAGACTTGATTTAACACTATATATATATAGATTATGTACTCATTTTAATAGAATCTATTGTCCAAACAGAAATCGGTGACAGCTCTAGCTGCAACACACTATTATACAATTGACAATAAATGTGAATTAAATTTTTTTACAGTAGAAAAAATACGACACTTAATCTTTAACTTGTTTCTAATTCCGTGATGCTCAAACTTTTTTTTTGTTGTGGTACACTTTTAACAATTTTAAATATTGACGGCACACTAAAAATAAAATAATTTTAAAAGAGAAATGTGGTGCCATCACTCATTTATTACTGGTAGGTGGCGCTGGCCATTCGCTCACCCCATACTGTACATAGTAGTTTACCATTCACTTCATACATGTGGCATGGCCATTCTCTATTGCAAATAGTTAACAATTATTTTATTTTTGTAGTTTTCTATATATACTGATATGAATTCCAATATAATTACCTAGTTTGTCCAGCCCCCTGAACCCTCTTTTTAATAGACCTAGAAACATTCTTTGTTAATTATTTTTTCAATTTTTCCATCCCTTAATTTCCTTATTTCACCACTCTCCAAAATTTCTCACCCACCATTACCCAGACTTTCTGTCCCCCCAATAGGAGCAGAACTAGTATTCCAATCGCACTTCCTGCTCTCAGAGCAGACTTTTTCCAATGTTCACTTTGTCGTGGAGAAACTGGATGGAGCATTTAGTCCTGACGGGCTCTAATCTCCTATCGGGTAATTTTTGATGCCTTTAAAACGTTCTACTATTTGCCCAGTGCAATTAAAATATTGAAAATAATAAAATACTACTTTAAGACTATTGGAAAAATAAGTTAAAATATGAAATAAGGAATAAAATTAAACAGAAAATAGCTCTTTTAAGAGCTCAAAAACACAGAAATTACGGATCTTGCGGTGGGTGGAGCTTGCCTAGCCAATCCAGATGCCGCAAAAACCGAAAGTCAGAGAATCGAAGAATTATCATAAAATGGGTTCTGAAAATCAGAACGTGAGAGAAATCGTTGTGATTGGCCTAGAGAAAAGTTCGGCTAATAGGATATATGTAGATCTGAGAATTAAGTGGCCAATTAGAGAAAGCCTGCAGTTCAACAGCGTTGAACAGCAGAGAAGAAAGGAAAAACTTATAAAAATATGAATGTTCACTTTCATGCGCCCCTCCCACTCCGAGAGGCTGCAACCCGATTGGCCGGCACCGTTTCTCCTAAAGTTCTTCATAAACCCCCGTTTTTCAGGCAACTCGCACTCCGAGCATCGACTTCGACTAGACAGGAGAACCAGCTAGCCGCTCTTCACCAAAAGATAAATCCCTCACACACACGCAAATCGGTCCCCCGATGCGCATAGTGTTGGGACACATTAAATTCATACGTATCTTATTTAATTTATTTTAAAATTCTTTGTTTTTTTTACACTCATCTACTCACTTTAAGCACTTTTATTTCATGATTACTTAAAATTTTCACAGCACTTCCTTCACCTGTAAGTTTTTAAAATTTTTAACAAACTATTCAAATTCTATTCTTTTTTTTATCCATTGGGCTGCGGATTGGTACTTTTACCATTGCAGACTTAGTACATCCCCAAAAGCTGGTATCACTTTTCAGTGCGGTGCCGTATAGGCGGATACCAATCACCGTAGGAAATTTTGACGCCCAGTTTCCTCCACAGACGGAGGTATCTGAGCTCTGACGATGCGAACTTGTACCAGGATTTAATTTTGCCGAGAGTGCCCAAGCCAAACAGACACTCTAGGGATCTTCTATATGACGTATGATCATACGACATGGCCGCTGTCGATTTTCTGCATCACGAAAATCCACCGACTAGGTCTGGGGTCGAACCCGCAACCTTGGGTGCAGAAGGCCAGTGACAAACCAACCAAGCCACCCAGCCCGCCATCTATTCCTAACCTATACTTTTTAAAAACTAAATACTTTAACGCAGTACTGGGCTAAGGTAAAACTAAAACAAAGCAACACCCAATCTTCCAAGATAGGAGATTAAGTTTCCTGAAGGAAACAGGAACTCCATTCACCACTCTACGTATAGTTTGTCCAGCTTTGTTTGTTTCACTGAGTACGTGGACGCGAATAGCTGAGAACGGAATCACGATTATTCAGAGCGTATATTACCAAAAAGTTCAAAGAGTAAGTGATTCAATTCATATATAATTAAATATTAAATATCTCTTCTACATCGCTTTTGCACCAATACTTCATTAAAGTTGCATTTCCTACCAGGAGTAATTTGGATTGATTGATAGAATAATAAATTAGATTCGTTCTGATTATGACTGATCTTTATTCTAACTCCCAAACACCGAAGACATCCATCACAACAGTTACTACGAGTTGCTTATGTTCGACTTGGAATAAATTTGGAATTATAACTAAACACGCACTTTTTGAATTCTACAATCATTACATAGTAGAAAAAGAGATACAGTCCGTATGAATTTTTCATAATAACAGCAGTTTTTAACTCCCCCTTAACATATAGAATATTACAAAGAATTTGTGGCGATATCTAAAGTAAGCCAGTAACAATCTCCAGACAGGACTAATCACTTTTGTCTAGATCACGTCCGGGCCACCAATACTGGAAAGTTTGAACTCGGTACCTTCCGATTCGTAAGCGCGTAGCATAATACTAGACAAAAGTGATAACTTTTGTCTAGTGGTATGTTACGTGCTTACTAACCCATAGGTCACGGGTTCTAATCTTCCACATTGGTGACCTTGGCTGAAAAGAAAAATGCAAAAACCTTCTGATGTGTCATGGCGCCATCTACCCGCAAGAACAGCAAGCAAAGTCGTCGGATCCACTCCACGCAGCAAAGTCGTCGGACTCACTCCACTCAGCGAAGTCGTCAGATTCCCTTGACGCAATAGTAACAACTCCCATGCTCGCCATAAAAACAAAATATCTCATTTGTTCGTTCGCCTATCCACCGACTCACTGGTGGGGGAGTTCTATGGCGATATTTAAAGTAAGCCAGTAACAGCCTCCGGACAGGAGTGATCACTTTTGTCTAGCGGTACGTTACGCGCTTACGAATCGGAAGGTACCGAGTTCAAACCTCCGATAAATTAATCTGATCAATGCGAGTGTACCAAATACGATACTTACCCCTACAAATTCATCAAATATGTAGAAAAACGCAGCAACTGCATTGAGAGATTCGAGTACAAGGAATTCTTTTAAGATATTGTCTGACGGTGGCTCAGTCCCAATATCTTTTTCAAGAGAAAAAATGAGAATTTCTGCAGCGATTGGAATCACATTCAGGAGCATCACCCAAAACAATATAACTCCATATCGCTGACTGACGTAACTTGTCAGGCACCATTTCCGCAACCCTGAGACATCATCCTGAAGGTTCGCCAGGTACAACTTTGCCATACTCTGTCTAGTTTCAATGCGGAGATTGTTCTTTATCTTTGTCATTATCTTTCTCTGAAAGAAGACGGAAAAAAGCTTGGGATACATAAAAATATTTTGTAGAAATTTTCTTTAAAGCATAACAGAAGTATCACAATGAATGTATTGGTCAATTTTATTTACACATTCAAAAGTTTGGAATCTCCTCCTGAGCTAAGTTGATTATTAATTTACCACGTTTAAATTATTGATTTACCACTTATGGAACTTTGTATGGTGCCAAAAAATATGACACTTTTACCGTAAACGAAGACCAATCAAGCATTAATATTATATTCCAATTATGTTTTCAGGAAGCAGAGTATTTTATAATACTTCTTATTTATATACGGGTCACTTCGTTTTTAGGATGTAAATTATATTCAAAATTTCGTCTTTTATCCTGTTCTGAAGTTTTATCCTAAAACTTCACTTGTACAAGTGAAAAAAATGACTCGCGTTTTTTGGAATGTTTTTAAATTTGAAGAAAACAGAATGCTCAAAGACCCAGATGTTGTTGCTCATTACATTAAAATAATTCCACCCAGACAGGACAGTTTATGAGTAGAACTAAAAATCTAGTACAATATTCATTTCCACTATTTATTTTCTAGTTATGCTTCTTAGAATCCTGGTTTCTATCTTTTAGTTTTGTGGGTTGTATAATTTTGTTTTATTTTATTTCATTCTATTGTACTAATCTTTATATATAAAATATACGTGTCACAGTGTTTGTCCGCGATGAACTCCGAAACTACTCAACCGATCATAATATAATTTTGCACACTGTGTGTCATTTCGTCCAACTTAAAACATAGGATGGTTTTTAGTTCCATTAATCGAGCCATAATTTTTTTATTGCCGGAAATGTGAAGAATCCAGAAAAAACGTTGCCAGATTCCCGTAAGGTAATAATCGCAAAAATGGGGCATTGCTCATGTGTCTGTGGAAGCAAATATTGCAAACCAAAATGCACGAAAATTAAGTGCCTGGCTTATTTCGGGGTGTGGAATCTGATTTTTGAGTCTGTTTCCAAAAATAACCGTAACTTTGCCGGATAAAGCCGGCCGACCGTATTTTAGACACACCATAACAGGGGCTTACATTAAAAGCCTTGAATCGTGAAAACTTGGACCCTGGCGTACTTCAAAATGGATAATCCGAATCTGATATCCATGAGAAATAACTGTAACTTTGCCGGATAATTCCGTGGGATCGGAATATTCTCGGACAGCAGTACCAGCCTATCTTGCCAACGTAAAGTGAGGGAATAATAACGACGCACTTTTCAGCTACACGAGGATTTTTGGCGACTGACAGCGTAATTTTGAACCATGGTCAAGTGACGCGGATGACACCTGAGCTGGCACCCTCTATCCTAATATCCACACCACACCAACGGGAGGACGTTTGAGCTCTCGACAGATTTAACGTGAATCGCGCCCCTACACGGCCGGTTTTCAGTGGTGCTGGGTTCGAACTCATGACACACTAGCAATGATCCGATGCCTTGACCACTTGACTACCGCGGCTACTTGCCGATGTAGAGACGCAAAAAGGGAATCTTGATTGTATTTCGGAACTGTCGATCTGAAAATTCTCAATCCAATTAAATATAATCTAGGTCAAATAATGCCAGACGAAAGTATTTTGCACGAACTGTGGAAAAGGCTTGCTTTAAAATTCTTGAGGAGAGGGATATGCTATCCTGGTGTTTTTCTGGATGGGAAACAATAATAATATGAAATCGGATTTTAGAAACTCCCGTAACTTTGCCAGATAATGCCGATCGACCGTAATGTCCCCCTTCAAAGACTGAACTTACAGGAGCAAGGGCGTTGAAAGTGGGAACCGAGTACTTCTCGGGGTGGGTACGAGAATCTGGATACGGATTTCAAAAGCTTCCATATATTTTCTGGATATTGCTGGAATGAGGTCAAATGGCTTTGTGTACGAGTTCCACCTCTGGATTTTCATTCCCTGTAACAACTAAACTTTCAGGTGCAGTCATGCGAAAATATGATAGCAATAGGAAATTGCATCTTCGGGCATTGTTGTCACTGTGTTAGATGGTGAAAAAACTGCCCATTCCACATCAGCTGCCATTGGACATTCATATAATACAAGATGCAATGTGTACCATTGAAAAAAAAGTGTGGATTGGCTACAATATTGCAAATGATTTCAGTCATCATCAAGAATAAGTGTACCATGAACCATAAACATTCACTCAAAGCATTACATAGAGCTTTGCAATATCTAAATGGCAACGAGAGAATATTCGATGTTGCTGTTGTATTACTGTCTGGTGATTTCTGACCGGTATTAACAGCCATTACACGCTCTACGTTTGCTCACGAGATTAACGCCTGTTTAAAACAATCCTTTTGATGGCGAAACGTAGAAACACTTCGACAGACCATAAACACGCGAGTACATTTGCAAGATGATCAATCTGAGCAAATATTTCCTAACCAACTACTGAATATTGGAAACAGTGAAGTAGAACTTCATCCTAATACATAATGCATGAAATAACCAGACGATTTCTGTAATATTCTTTAGGCAAAAAGGAACTAATTGAGAGCGTCTTTCCGGATATACTGTATAATTATCTTGATAATTGCCTCTGTAATCCTGTTGCTTAATCAGAAAAAATGTTGATATTGTGATGAAATAAACTTTCAGACACAGGGTTGTTGCCAGTTGTCTTTGACACGGGGTCCGTGACTGCTCAAAGATACAGAGACGAAGTTCTTGAGCCTTCTGCTCGCTTGTTTCGAGATGCTGTCGGTCCTGACTTCATATTCATGGATGATAAATCGCCATGTCTCCGAGTGGTGTTGATTGATGACTTCCTTGAAACGGAAAACATCCAGCGCATGTCGTGGCCTGCGAACTCTCCTGATTTAAATCCTATCGAGCATGTATGAGATATGCTCGGGAGACAAATTGCAGTCCTTTCGCACCCACCAAGCTCCGTTACAGAACTGAAGAGAGCTCTCCAAGAAGCTTGGAACCGTTTGAGCCCACAACTCATTCATCATCTCATAGCAGGTATGGTAAATCGCTGTGCAGCGTGCCTGGCTGTCAGAGGTGACCTCACGCCTTATTAAACTGCAGCATCAGTATTTTATTTAATGTTTTCTTTCATTTTTTCTTTAAAGTGTGAATCCTTGCTATGCTCAGTTTTCTTTCAAACTGCTACTTTGGATAATAAAATTAATTATTATCATTCTTTTGATTTGCTTCCTTATTTTATAACCATTTTACACTCGCATATCACGTTTCCCTCCATTCTGATTTACAGTTCCTTCTTTATTCACATAATTATCAATTATGCTTAACTTTTGGACACCAGTGTGTATATATATATATATACAAATCTGTAATACTATCTCTTCTTTTAGAATCAGTTGTAGTCTTGTAAAACAAAAACTTTTTTCTTGTTTAAATTTCTTGACTACATTATTTTTTTATAGTTGTGTGGCACACAGATCATTGTAAATTTATTGATGTGACCCTTCAGCGTTAAAGGTTGAAGATGCCAAATGTGTAGTAATTGAATATTTACATTATAACGTTACAAATTTGTACGAATATCCAGATTGTTCCGTTATAAATTGCGTTGCATTCTTTGATCGTAATCTTTAGCATTAACCTTAAGGCTAGATAGAATATGTAAACTTCTTACCCAATCCGTTCATACATACAAATTTAACTTAGTAAATAAAGACGTATTCAACTTTAAGAGATGAATGTTTCATCTTTTTGAGTAAAACATTAAAGCATGGCTCTGAAATGAACTTTTAAGAAAACAATATTCTAAATAATGAAAAATTTGAATGTGTTATTATTTGAGTAAATCTAAAGGAAACATAATTTATTAGAGGGTTAGTTTATAAGTAGTGTTTTATAGTATTTTTTCTTCGAATCTGCTTTCCCCTGAGTTTATAGCAGTTTTTACACAGCAGTTTTGTTTTAAAACTCAGAATTGCATTTCATACTTCTTAACCTAATACCTAATCAATTTCTGAAGATGTGATTTATTTTATTTAAATTGATTGCAAAAAAATTTCATCCACTTTTGTAAAACGGGGTTTTTATGCTCACAACCATCACCATGTATTTTTAAAAAAATAAATAGATGATTTAACGAATCAAATTTTTAAGCAATTGTTGATAAATAGAACACTAAAATAATTGCTTTGGTTAAATATGTTTATGAGGATTCTTTGTTAACTAAATTTCACTTCGGAATGGAAGATAAATCAATACAAGGCCCATAAAAAATAATACGTCCATCGCATTCAGTCTGTTAAAAAATAGTAGATGCTTTAGGAAGATTAATTTGGCTGTTACATTTTGCTTATTTTTAGTACATACGATTCAATTTTACTTTGATGACTAGCATTAACCACAAAATAATAGCCATCATAAATTTTTGCATTCACTTCCGCAAAAGGCAGTGGATATATTTCTATATCAGTAACAGCAAGTGCAGTAAAAATGCTTATAAATATTATGAAGGCAGGTGTTTGTGACATAAAAGACATACGAACAATAAAAACAACCATGAAAAAGAGCCATATCTTGAATCACACCAACCACATATACCACGACCTATTTATTCGATTAAGGTTACAACAGTTCGTGTGAATCACCGAGTAATTATCTAAGGAACATCATGATTTATTCATGTACGTCATTGTGAGAATTAGCTGTGAATGAACATCGTGAAAACGTATCTACGAGGGTTATTTTTCTGGTATCCCACAATAATGACAAGTATGATTATAAGTGTAGGCTAAAAGAGGGTTATAAGTTCAGAAAGAAGTTCTTTTCTTGTGTGGATGCTGTTCATCAAGCAACGCTTTTCTTAATTTCAGACTTGTTGAACATCAACATAATGATCTAAAAATTCCACAACAAATACGTGGTTAAAGGTGCATATTAAAACATGCAAATTAATTTTCTTGTGTAGAATTTTAACTAAGAATTCTTTATTTTGAGATGTGTCAAAAACACCTGTGGGGTTTAAATATGCTACAGGCGATATGTTAGGTTGGTCTTGTGGTTTTACAGCAATTATTTTGCTTATTTTTCTACCTGAGAATTACAAAAATGTAAGAGGCATATACCAGGTGTTCATTCAAGAATGTCTTAAAAAGTTCGTGGGCAAAAATATCGAAATTAACCTTGTAATTTTAAAACATGTTTATACTTTAGAATATAAGCGTGCATGTGAAATATTCCGAGAATTTTCATAAGCATTAAACCAAAACCTAAAGCATTTACAGAAGAGAATAGTATCAGGTTAATTAACTCTAAGTAAATTTTTACCAAACATGCTAATTGAAATTTCTTGTGGTTATGAAGATCTTGTTCTTGTCATGTCATTTTCTGAATGGCATGGCAAGAAAGAAGAATTTATTTATCCTAACCTTTCAAAAAGCGAAATACATTTTTGTTTTTGATAGGTTAGATTATTTTATGTGAAGTTGAATGACATATAGGACAGAATGATATATTAAAAAATTCATAAGAAATATGAGTTTAAAGAAGGCAAAATAGGTAAAAATAATTTTAAAGCGAAGGAATTAAAAGGAATATTTTTATTTATAGTGTGGCTGAGGGGATTGGAGTTTTACCATTGCAGACCTGTACATTCTTCAGGAGCCGATACCTCTTTTTTCGGTGTGTCACCTTATAGAATACCAATCGCCGAATGTAATTTTGACACCCAGTTTCCTCCTCAGAATGAGGCATCTAAGCTCTGACGATGCAAAACCGTACATATTAATTTAATTTTGCCAAGAACATTGACGCCAAATAAGCACTCAAATGATCTTTCACATGCTGCGTAAACATACGACATGGATGCTGTCAGTTTTCTGTATCATGAAAATTCACCAATTTGGTCCGCGGTCGAACTCGCAACCGAAGGAGTACAAGACCAGCGGCAAATGAATATTTGGTATGTTATATAATAATGAAATTAATTGTCCTGAAAGTGAGGTGGCTAAAGCATTGTAAAAACACCACTCTCGTAATGCGTTTGTGAAAGGATGTTCAATCCACTATTCTCAAGCACCACAGGCAAGCATCACTATGGCTAGTGATGCAGCACTCCTAATACTGCTTTAATTTAACATCTTATGAATTACGCAGGTTCGATTATTTAACTTATGTCTGCATCATGATAGTGGCTAGTACTTTAAATCATAATTAAAGACAACGCAAAATTAATGAATTACTCGGATTAAAATAAAACAAATTCGTTTATTACATTTAAAACACATTACGAAATTAGAACTTAGATTAAACACTATTAAAATTTAAGAATAAGAGAACTACAAACATTTCACTTATCTGAAACGGAGGCGAGGTGATGGGAGGCCGGCATGGAGTTACGTCATGTTTTTTAATCTGCAAAAAGTGTAAAAGTCTGCCTCTTAATCTGCCGAGAAAAATCTCGGCCCCTGCTTTTAAGTGAGGGCAAATTACCCCTTTTTGCATCCGCGAGCCCTTTGGTCTCGCCTAGTCATTGGTCAGGAACCAAGCGCAAAGTTACAAATTTCGCGACTCCTCTCCAAATTTATGAGTCCATTCAACTCTCATGACCGTGCGCCGGGACCCCCCGACTTAGGAATCCGACAACATCCTGTCAACAATAAACAAGGGGAATACACAAATTACATGTGTCTTGGGGGCCATCTTCAAACCCGATCAGCATCTAAGCCTTCCAGCCTCCAAGCCACCCATCACTAGTGACGTCTTAAGATTTCTTGAGGCTCTGGGTTCCTATGCAGAATTAGACTCCAGCTGCGATTGGTTTTAACAGAATTGTATTTAGAATTTGTTGTCAAATACTCGTACAGAAAGTAACCCGTAAAAATAAATGTGCTTAAAACACAATCTCAGAAACTTTGGCACAAATCAACCAGCTTTTCACCACATGATTACTAAAGGCGTATGGTGGTAGTTCTAGGCCTAGATATGGACGATAGACATGACGTAATAATGCAGTTTAGCCAATTGGCCCGTAGTTAAAAATTCCCTATAGTCTGATTTGCTGTGGATCAAGAGTTTTAGTTGTTAGCCTAAAAGGGGCTAAGGTGAAAGTCAAAGAGTTGATATTTACTGATTTTTAGCGCGTTTTTCACGTAGTGGAACAAAAGCGATATTAGGACGCAAATTTCGTCTTCGTCTTTGTTCCATAATTTGTCGCACCTTTTTCTCAGCCAATAAGCAACCAATTGACCTCGGGTTTTCGGAATTTGGTCGCATTTGTGCCCTAGATGAGACGAATCTTATTTAAATTTTCCCATAGTTTTCCCGAATTTTCCTACAAATTTTCCTGAATTTCGCTAGTTTATAACGAAATTTTCTCAAATTTTGCCTAGTAAATTTATTGTTTGCAAAAAGTTGTTTAAAAAAAATCTACCTGCATAGAATAAATACATAGAAGCGAGTTTTATGCCTAGACAAGGAGTTAGGTCACCTTGTCCTAGCTTTTGTAGCATCTGTAAAAAAAAATTTTTTTTTTTTGCTTTTTTATAGTGATGATACAGATTTGTGGCATTATTTCTTTTCAGCTCAATAGTAGTACATTTGGAGGAGTGGTACAGTACATGGTACAGTGTATGTTTATGTTAATCTAATAAACAAAAATCAGTAATAAAATCGCCAATTTTATAAAATAAATTCATTTTTTTAATCCAATGTTTTAACAACGATAGTTTTTTACTCTGCGATTGACGAGTATTCCCGTCAACGCTCGATTTTCGTGACACACATAGTAGCGAACTCTCAAACAGGTGCCACAGTTAACTTGTTAAATAAGTTAACAATAATTACCAGTAATAGTTAGTGTTGGAAATATTTGTAAGACCCAAATAAATTAAAATGTTGGACATCCCTGCTTTAGAATATTTTTCTCAAAATAGTGCTATATCCAATATTGAAATACATTACTTTTAAATTGGATTGTTAAATGGACACATTCATGATAAAAAATCGACTACTATTGTCGAAACCTTTTGGAAAAAGTGTATTAATGTGTTTGATGTCTCGTTGCCACATTATTGAAGAATATAACACAAAGATTATTGGAATGATCTACTAAGTTTATTCATTGCTTACAACCAAATTGTTAGATTAGTTATTGGTTCTTGAGTCAATATCTAGTGTGCATTTAATTTCTAAGAGAACAATATAAAGAATCTAACTACATACCATGTATTGCGTAAATTTTCCGATGACTAAAAAGTCTTCAGTAATATCTTCTGTCATTAGATATCTACAATAAATATCAAAACAATATACAAAACACGCTATTGGTATTATATCTGTAATTATACTCTACAGTTACTTCAGCTATCTGTGATATTGTTAGTCCTTGATTTCTAATCAAATTACGTACTAAGCTTATAAAAATATAACCAATGCACAATAAATAAATGCAATAAATGAAATATATATATATATATATATATATATATATATATATATATACATATATACATATATATATGGTTAACACAATAACTAGCTGTTCTTACTTAGTATCGCTAATAGATATTTTTTTCCGTATCGTTAACGTTTGAACAATATCATAATATTTCAATTTCGTAAATTGAAAGTTTTTAATAATAATAATAATATTGTAATTTACAAAATGGTAATAAAGTAATTTTACTATAAGTTATTGAACAAATGAAATTATTGAAAGCTTCAAAATTTTGATTTGAATGTATATCAAGGGCTATTGGGGATGAACCTTGCAGTTTTGATCCTAGATCAAATGAAAAGAACTGAGTCTGAGCTAATACACCACTCTCAAAACTTTCACACCACGCTGGGATGGGGACTTCAAGTCTCGACATATTTAATGTTTATCAGTTAATAAACATGGCAGATCTTGTGTGACACCACGAGTTAACGAACTTCTCGGCTACCAACTAATCTAAAAATAATTTGATACTAATATTTTTAATGTATGAAAATGACTTTGAAATGAATAAAATAAAAGTAAAAATGTTTTTCGCAAAACGTTTAAATATTACTTCAACATTTTTTTTAATAATGAATAAAAAATTAACATTCAGTGCTTGACAAAAAGAAATCCAATTAATCATATATAAGAATGAATAATCATGTTAAATGATTTGACTGAAAGAATAAGAACATTTGCTACTTATTCTTTTCAATTAAATCATATTTTACTCGTCCCCCCCCCAAAAAAAAATCACAATAAAAGGTTCTTTTTTTCCAATTCCTACTATTAGCTCATTCTCTCCCTACTATATTTATTTATATATCTTGTTCAAATTTTTAATCATAAATAAAATACTTTCTATTCATCCAATCAAATTCAAATAAATTTTTTAAAACTTGAAGTGGATGACACACACACTTGATGTTAATATAATTTTTTTACATATTAATTCATTAATTTAATTAAACTAATTACCATTTTTCGACTTCAACTTAGATTTGTCTCCATTGTTGTAACAATATAACTGTTAAAACAATGACAATAGTTGTCGTCGAAAACGGGTTTTTCAGCCAAACTAGCCAACCCGGGAGTGCATTGTTAAAAATGTAGACAAATCATGCTTTTTTCAATTCCTACTATTAGTTCACTGTCTCCCTGTATATATATATATCTTGCTCAAATTTTCAATCTTTAATAAAATACTTTCTATTCATCCATTCAAAGTACCAATTAACTTAATTTTTTTATATTAATTGTTTTTTTTAAAAAAAAGTTAAATCTAAATATTGTATTTCTTATAGTCTGATACGCAAACTGGGTTGAACTGTTGAGCATATGACACATTTAAATGAGAACAGGATACTGAAAACAAGAAGAGTAGGGGTTCACACCTCCCAGGTTCATCTATTGTATTTTCTACGGCAGTATTTAGATGACGAAGTGTTCTTCTCAAAATGCCGTAGCGGCTGTGTTGATTCCAAATAGAACACTACAAAAGACAAAATATTAAAAGAAAAGTTTTATTATTATATTTCATAACAATATCTGCACATAAATAATAGTTGCTGTTTACTTGATAGAAGTTTTGTAAGAGCAATTAAATAATGTTATTACAGAAAAACCTGGACATACGCTACCCCAACTTACGCGAATAGTGAGTTAAGTGATTTTCAAATATCGCAAAATCGTCTTTTGTTTAAGCGTTACACAACTCAATTAGTCCCTCCTCGATTCCTGTTTAGTGATTGAAGAAGTTGTAGATCTTGCCGGGCAAATGTTTTGGGAAATGGATGGTGATGACGTTCAAGAACTGCTGGATTCTCACAATCAGGAGCTGACAATTGATGAGCTCATAGAAATGTATGGGCAAGAGCAAGACAATGAAGAACTTCTTTAGATTCATTTCAATCATAGAATCGAAAGACGGTTGGGAATTGTACAAAAGGCCTCAGTTCAAATGAAATGTGAGCTAGAAATTTTAGGAAATATAGACTCCAACAAAGAACCCATTTTTTCAACGATTGCCAGCATGCTACTAGGAAACTTTGCGGAAGAAAAAAAATATCTTTGAGCCGACAGCTGCTTTGTTAGATTTTATGAAATATTCTACATCAAAATTACTTCGGTTTGCGATTTTCTATATACAGTGGACTCTCAATAATTCAAAGTTGGAGGGACCAATGAAAAACTTCGAATTATCAAGAGGGTGGGAAAAAAAATCCCAAAATACTCGAAGATAATTTTTTCTAACACATTTAAATTTGAAACTATGTAATAAAGCAACAACTTTACATACGTATAAAGTTATTTTAAAGTAATTTTTAAGAAGTACATATTATATAATATAAATATTATACACAGGAGTTTAAAGTCCTGTATTAAAAGAATACATTCAATACATTCATATACAATCCTCTGCATCTCTTTTTCACACTAGTGGACCATCCTTTATGAACACATGTGTAGCAAGGCCACGTGTTAAACGAAAGATATGGACGGCTGACAACAGGTGCGGTTGTTCTATTGAAGAAGGAGAGCAATAAAAGTGTATTTTTGCCCGATGAATGAAAAACACTAAGAAGAGGTAGCTGACAGAAGGCCGTTAAAGATGCTACGTTACAGAGGAGACAAACAGAGACAATACAACACAAAACTTTTAATCTCCAATCTGTTTGCTACATCACTGTACATGACAGTGAGTGTTCGAATTCTCGAGAGTTTTATAAAATAACTTCGAATTATTGCGTGTTGTAGTCTGGCCAGCCACAGATTTTACTTCCAATTATTGAGTGTACCCAAACGTATTGTTTTAGTGCGAAATATCAAGAGTTTTTTTTTAAGGAAATGAGCATATACTTCGAATTATCGAGAGGTTCGTATTATCGAAGGTTCGAATCATCGAGAGTAGCCTGTATATACTAGTGTTATATAAGATGATATTAAACAATTTTTTTTTCTAAATTATTATTTTCTTTCATCTATTGGCCCCAACTAAAAATATTTTATATTCGTATACCTCGATTTACGCGGTCATTACTCAGTTCAAGTGACTACTGCGTTGGTATTATAATTCAAAAAACTAAATTTAATTTTTCAACACACCTAGTCCTTATTAACCAATATTATCACTCTTCTATCCAAACAACGATATCTGCCAAATCTGAGAATCAAGATGTAAAATAGGGTCGTATCTTGCCTACTTCGAGACACTGTAAAGTGAGTGGGGTATTTTAGGAGGAGAATGTATGTAGATTTCCAGGGTGCTGTTGTGCAGTAAAATGAATTTCCAGTCAATCAGTTCCATAGTTGATATTTTTGATTATTCATTTTTTGCATAACTCGGAAATAATCTTGGCTTTTACACTAGTTCGAAGGAGTTTTGACTGTTCATACTCTTATGCCAATCAATGATCTTTTTCAACATAGCAGATCTCTTAAGGGATCCCAGGGGTGTTAACTTTTTCTGGAGGGCTGAAAATACAAACAATATTCAAATACATACAACTCTTTAAAATTAAAATGAAATAATTCGAACCTTTTACACATTATTTATAAAGGAATGGGGCTTCAGAAAAGTGTAAAATGTTTAAAATGTAATAATAATTTAAAAAAATTATAAGCATATGAAAATAAGAAATTTTTCTACAAGAAATATTAATTAAGATTTACGGCGCGCATGCTATTTTCAAAAGTTGTAGCTTTAATTACTAGCAATAAGTTGATTTATAAAGTTAAATGTATCCTTATTACACCGTGGTAGTTTTAAATAAATAGAATAATGAATTATAATTTTAAAAAATTAAAAAAATATACATTTTTAAAATTTTAAACAAATTTTAATATTTTTCAAATATTTTGAAATACAAAACATATATTATTCTTAATTTACTAGGGTTTAAGGATTATGATACATTTTATAATTCTATAAAGTTTTATGCATCAAAGGCTACTATTTTAGAAAATAGCGTGTGCAACGCGAAAATTACTTAATATTTATTATAAAATTATTTCTTATTTGTATATGCTTATAACTTTTAAAATTATGATTATATTTCCAACATTTTGTACTTTTTTGAAACCATAATCCTTTGTAAATAATGTGTAGAAGATTCGAATTATTTAATTTAAATTTAAAAGAATTATACCTGTTTGAAAATTGTTTATATTTTCACCCCTCGAAAACCCTTCAAAATTAACACCCCTGAGACCCCAACCTAATATTAAGATTAATTTCAAATAAATATCAAATAGAGTCTTAGGACTTATTTGGCTTGCGCTACAAAATCTGCTGAGATTATATCTAATTTCCTTTGAAATAAGAACAAGCAATTGGGAGGGATAGTAAAATGAAAACACAGAGTATTTATAAAAAGAGTAAATGTAAGTGACTCACTTCAAACGCTCTCAGAATTCTGAATCTCGAGTCCTCTTCCATTATTCTGATCTCTTCTTCATTTGGTTCGATTTTAATTTCTGTTTTGCAACTTGAGCACTGCACTCTGTCAGTGTCGAAAGCAGACGGATTTTCAGTTTGAGAACCCTATTTATACAAAAATAAGGATTATTTTGTTAATAAGGGTGTGTTGGTTCTATCCGTGTTACTTATACTAATAATCCTCTTGGAGAATTTCTAGTCCTTAAAAATTATTTTATTATAAAACTCCTCTTCGAAGAAGAAGACGTGATTATGTAAATTAAGACTATTATATACAGTCTAAGCTTTCAGAGACTGCTAGTGCAGCAGAGATTAATTAAATTTGAATGTGAATCGCGGATATTTAATATTTGATATTTGAATTACTTAAGGTGACGAATTGTCACTGGAGATTGAATCGATAGTTTAAACAGCTAAGAATTCAGAGCTATTGTTTTGAGTAAGTGTGTTAAGTATTAAAGTCTTCTCATATCTCACGTACCTCGTTTTAATTATCTGCATAGTTATCTGGGTGCATCTCTTAGCCTTGATCGATTGCATTTGAATTGTGGTTAATATTGTGAATACATTTGATTGTTTCTTGAAATAGGGCCAGTCTTCCTTCCAATATTCTCACACCTTTAGGTGCGCTGACAAGACCATTATAAGGGTTCAGTAAAATGATATGTTCGGAAAAATAATGACTTTTTCAAATATATTTTTTTTCCGCAAGAATATTTTGTACTGCCTTCGAGATGTCTCAAGTTTTGTAGTGAAATTTGCCAAAACCACCAACGGCCAACAAGTAAGTACCCAAATTTCGGTGGGTAACTGAAGACATGACAATAGAAGCGTTGCTAAAATAAAGTGCAGCTTACAAACTTACCTTTATGTTCTCATAGGGGTTTTTGATATGTGTTACGCTCCTCACCCACATCCAGTCGACCCCCGTCATGTGTTTATCCATCCGGGTAACTTTTTCGGTCATACTCACCATGTCTCTTAGCAGGTTAATCGCCTGAGTCATGTATTTAACGTTCTTTGCAGTCACTTTCCCGATACCTAAGGAAAATAATAAAAACCTTTTCTTATATTTCGTTAAGTAGTGAAGGTTACCATTCTTTTTGCTCAAAAGCGTGTCTTGAGCAATATTTTCGACTCTTTCATGCTTCTTGATCAAGACCTAATTTTACGTTATCTCCGAATAAAGTTTCTCTAAATGGAGGTTAAGATTCACCATGAGTTTACAGCCTTTCAATAGAATGAAAGTTTAAATCAGTTTATCGAAATATTAAGTGGTTTTGAGTCGATGTGTATGACTAAAGTAAGTTTAAAAATGAGAAATACTGTAACAATGCGCTATCTATGTCTATGAAATGTCTATCCTTTCTAATTTGGGTTTTCTTGCGTCCAGCTAAATTGGCACATATCTAAAACAACACCTCAACACAAATGAACTTTACAACCGAAATAACACAAAATAATCAAAGAGGTAGAGTAATGTAAAGGTTTGTAGATGATTGAGGATGAATTTGATGTTCAAGATTACGGAGGGTTTTGAATTGTCAAAGCCGAGGGATTGCATCTCGCTCAGATAAGTACAAAATTTATTCATACCCTTTATTTTACATTATCTGCATATCGTGTAATTATTTCTAGTGTTTGACTAAAAAAGTAAATTGTTGCAGTTTCTTGCTTGTAATCGCTTCGAGTTCGATTCAATGACTTCTACACCCCCTCCCAATGTCGCATTTCGATCCTTTCGGAATTCTTAATAATAAATTAATAATAAAAATATAATTAATCTTTAGAAGCTGACGCTAGAGGGTAATTTGTATTTTTAAACATTTCGCTTTGATACATCAAATGTTACTTTACGTTAGAACAATAAATACATCCATACCAAACTCCAGCGACAGAGTTTCTGTGTAACTAAGTGGATCTTTTTTTGAATATATTTCCTTTTTCGCCAAATAATCGTGTAAGGACTTTGGAATTTGCTTTTAAATTTAATTGTTTTGAGAATTGTTTTCATATAGTATAGTGTAGATATCTTTTCACTTGTTTCTGAAAATACTCACTAAACCTATGCCTATTTTTAAAGTAACCCTAGATGTACAAGTATCACATTTTGAGTTTTTATTTGATTTACGTCAGCCACTGAGCAACAAGAGAGCTACTGGCGACGGACCTTGCAATTTTGGACCTTGGCCAAGTGAAATATCTGAGCTGGCTTTCTACTCTCTAAACTGCTACTTTATGCCAAAATGAGGATTTTGAGCCTCGGCAGTTTTAACGTGCATCATCCCCCCTTACATGGCGAGTCTTCAGTGGCATATTTAGAGAGCAAATTTACACTGAAGGAAAAAAATCCCAACACCAAGAAAGACTTATGTTAGATAAACGAGATTTGGTAGCAAAGGTAGAGTCTTAAAGATGACGTGATTCAAATTTCGCTCTCAAGTGTGGCGCTAGTAGCGCTTCTCAGAACTTGCAAATCAGGGTTGTTTTAAATGCGTGCTGTAGAGTTCGTGAGCGTTATTTGTCTGTGAAATCTGACACATTAAGTTGATGACAGCCAAGAATGCCTTTAAAAAGAGGAAGCAATGACAACAGCTCTCCGAGTTTGAACGAGGTCGTGTAATAAGGCTACGAGAAGGTGGAATTTCTTTCCGCGATATTGCAGGGAGACTTGACAGGAATCCACTGTACATGATTGTTGGGAGCAATGGTGCTGCCTCAAGGAGACCGGGTAATACTTACTTGGGGTTTATAGCAGCTTGATGAGGGAAGCATCACGAAATAGCCTATTACAAACATAACTTACAATTACTTTTTCAGATCATTTTTTTTTGTTTCAGTTTAAAAATTGTCTCAAACGACATTACTAAAAGTAAAAGTAAAAAAATGAACATCTTATGTATAGGTAAGTGATCTTTATTTCCAATAGTTACATCTTTAAAATAAGAAACTCATCAAATGACTCATCAAGAACGAGTTGTCTGATAGAGACAAAATTGGTTTGACAGAAAGATTATGTACAGAATAGACAATGATTAGAATTTCAGAAAACTGTAATGTTTTATTTCATTGTTACTTAGTTACAAAGTAACAAGCTCAATAAGGTGTTGACCCACCTCTAGCCTAGATGCAAGCTGCCACACAACGTGATATAGTGATAAAGCACCCTGGTGGTCTCTTGAAGTATTTCTTGCAAAATTTTCTCCAATTGTTAGATCAGGTTATCAACATTCCCTGGTAGATGTCGCCTTCCCCCCATATCCCAGACATGCTCCATTGGAGAGGGATCTGGCAATATGTCTGGTCAAGAAACTGTTTGACATGCTGTAAAACAGTTCATAGCAACATGTGCCGTTTGAGGACTGGTATTCTTGCTGAAAAAAACACCAGGGTACTGCAAAACAGTTCTCAGAATGTCGTTGACATAACGTTGTGTGCCTCTAATGACGATCAAAGGGGCCCGGTTGTCAAAAGATATGGCATCCCAGACCGTAACTCTTGGTTGAGGACCTGTGAGGGGTGCATTAGTGAAAGCAGGATTGGAACTTTGCCCTGGGGAGTCTTCAGATATGTCGTCTTCTATGATCGTCAGGACGCAGTTGGAAGTGGGATTCGCCGCTAAATACTAAAAGTATCCAGTCAGCATGATTCCAACGTGATCGAGCCAACTGTAAGCTGGCTCGATCAGGTACGGTACGGCAGGTACGAGCGTAAATTTCATTCCATCAGCCGTCTGTGAATGGTCATGGTGGATACTCGTATGCTGGTCGCATGTCTGATGGTTGATAATGATGAATCAGGCACTGTGACAGCTGATCTAACAATCAATCTGTCCTCCTGATCTGCTGCAGCCCTAGATCGTCTGCTACTACCATGACGTTAAAATCTGCCACTGTCCACCCATTTTTGCTAGTATCTCCTCTTTTAATGACCGCATCGCTTCGACCCATATGGCGAGTGATTCTCCGATTTTATTTCTCTTTCATTCGAATCCTCCTCTTTCATTCTAATGATACGACCTCTTTGAAACTCTGAGTTTCTCGTAATGAGCACAAATCCTGTGACAAGGCATTTTTCAGTCTTTGATAGGTATCATACATAGCGATACAACAGAAATTTTGACCATCAGATTGAGAATCGCTTCTTATAGACACCTGCTGAGTGCGCAGTTCCGATGCACTGTCACTCCCACTATTTATTCATTAGACACCAAATTTTAATCATTTGAATGTTCGATACAAATGTCTTTGAATACGAAAATTCAATACAACCGCTTCTTGGTGAGTTGTTTTTTGTTATAGAGTGTATTAGCTCAACATATGATTTCTTTTACTTACCTAAAAATTTAAGTATAATTCTCATCGTTGGAGCATTAAAAACTAATGTTAGAAATATGATCCCGGATACTTGAGTAAGCAACTGCAAAAGAAAACATTAAATTATTCGTAATAAGTCATAAAACGAAGGAAGTTCATGTAGGTGAATATATAAAAATATTTATGAAGATGTTTCGAATAATAATATACCCCCCAGTATTTTTTCTCTCTCTCTTATGCATATAATCAAGTTTCTTACATTTATATATGTGATTCTAAAAAAAACCTCAGCATATAAAAACATTAAAAATAACTGTTTACAAAAATAATCAAAGTATTACAACTATAAATTCATTCTACCATGAATTTCTGTTGATATTTTTAGCAATCCATAAAACATTTTATAGAAATATATATTTTTTTCAATTGCAAAAAATAATGTAATATAAAATTTAATTATGTTATGTAGATTTAAATTTTATATAAAAATATAAGCCCTAAAAATAACTTGTAAAATATTCAAGATTGATGCATAAGATATGCAGTAGGACAAGGAGTCATGTTTGTCGAGTTTGAGGTTACAAAAATGTTTTAACATCTTTCATGGTCCAGTTGGTAGTATGAAATTTAATTAGAAATAGCTATTTTATTTGTTCACAAATAATTTATCGAAACTTCCAACAATTGAAAATTTTGTTACTGTCATAATTTTATAAATGATATTAAAGGAGTTATTATTACGAAGTGTAATTAAGAAAATTAATTTATTGAAATAAATAAATCTAGAAAATTTTTCTGTTTACTTTGTTAATGACTTTGAATAAGCTTTTTTTTGTTTAACTGGTATGTAGTTTGTAAATGTACAAAGAAATTTTAAATGTTCCCTTTTGTAGAGCAAGTGTAGCCTTTTACAATGAACATTGTGAGATAAAATTTAAGAAAATAATATCAAAAGTTCTATTTTTAAAGTTAAACTATTGTGGATAGTTTAAGATAGAAATTCTTCAGAAGTGAAATTCTCCTTAAATAATGAGTTTTATACAGATTTTCAATTTCCAATTATACTTTTCTATAAATAAATGCAAAGGAATAAGTTCATGGTAAACTTTTTTTACCATCGTACGAGAATTACCTGGCCTGCAATGAGTGGGGGAGTAGAATGTTGGGCAATCATTACTAAAGCTAACCCTACTGCCCCACGCAAGCCTCCCCAAACAAGCACAACTTCGTAGTTCCATGAAAAGCCATAGCCCATGGTCTCTAAAAATGGACTGAGGACTTCAATCATCAGGGCTCTGAAAGGAAAAAGATATGTGTCATGGTACTCAAAGATAGAGAAAGAAAAATAAAGTTTGTAGGGATCTAAATTTTTGATTTTCTGAAATTATCGTGAAAAATACTTTATTTGAAAATCACTTGTAGTTTTCGTAAACATTTTTTAGCGTTCAAACATATTGAAAAAAGGTGAAAACTGAAATTCAACCTATTTGTTAATCCTAGAGAGCTAAGCCGTAACACATTTTAGGAATCCTGACTATATTACAGTAAATTTTACTTAGAATATAAATAGAAAAAAGCTTCAAAAATTAAAAAAAATCAGAGATGAAGTCGATAAATTATTTTTATCTGTTTTTGTACTTTTAAATAGTGTATATTTCTGTATATAAGTCTATAATTTTAGGACTTTGAGTTAAAGAGGGCCAGTTTATATACAGATCCACTAATCTCGGAAAAAACGTAGTTTAGGAAAAATGATTTAACATTTTCCGTTACTCATATGCAAGCGATTTTAATCTTGTAACTTTTTATGGATTTTAAAGGAAACTTTTATTCTAAAAGATAAAAGTCACATAAATCCCTAAAAATCAGGGTCTGAATTAGAGTTTTGAATTGTTCTGAACGGAGCTTTTGAAAAAAATAAACTCACATTCTCGCATTGAGATGTTCAAAAACATATCATCATAACAGTGATTTTTTTTCTTCGGGGCATAAAACATAGACCGTCGATTACGTGAAATAAACAAATTTCTCTTCCCGCTCGTTTTCTATGTAAAAAAAAGCGTGAAAAGTCTGACTAGAGAGCACAGAAATTGTAAAAAAATAAATGAATGAAAATATATGTTAGCTTTCACTCAGAAATATAACTAACTTCGTTTACGTCTGGCGTTTTACTTTACAGCAAAATTGATTGAAAAGATTCCATCATTTCACATTTTCATCCTTTTGGCAACATATTTGAAAGTAGAAATTTCAATTCGGCTTATACACAAGTTTTAAATTTTGGGTAAATTTTTGAAGAAAAGGCACATTTTGGTACATGTATTGACTTATATTCGGAAATATACGGTGCACTTAAACCCTAGTAAAACTTAACTGAATACCAGATAGAAAGCCCTGAAGCTCTAAATTTTAAGTTGTGGCAAATTTTGTATTCCTATATAACATACGTACCATTTTAATCTCATCTCCTTATTTCTAAATAAGTATCGCTTCCGGTCCTCTTGGAGAGAAATATATATCATGGCGTTGTTAGATTTCCTTTTATTTTAGGGACAAAAACTAAGAAATTCCAAATAATCTTTCATTACTTTTAAGCTATGTATACTTTTCCTGACTTTTACATAGCTTAAATTTGTGTGTGGGATGTTGGATATACTCTTCATTTTTATCTAAGTTTTTTTAAAGGTAATATTTTTGGTGAAGGGCAGCGTTTTGCTCGTAGAACAAACGAACAAAAATGTAAATAAATTGGCAGTCGAGTTGCATTTTATTTATGTCTTCAGAAATAACAGAAAACTATTTCAAAGCTTAGTTGAGTTAAGTTGAGTGTCTTAACGCTACACTCAAAGCAACGTGAGGGTTGTTGACGAACCTCAAAATTTTAAGCCCTAGTCAGCCAAGCAGAATGATACCTGAGACGCGCGGCTACCCCCTCTCCCAACTTCCCCATCACACCAATGTGAGGACTTGGCGTCAAGACAGATTTAAAGTGCCTCATCTCCCACTCATGGTGGGTCTTCAATAGCGTCAAAACTCTAACTCATGATTCGACAACGCCGGCTGCGAGTTCGAGCCCATGGCCGACCACTAAGCTATGCGGTCTGTTTTAAAGGTGACATTTATAAAATGAAGTTCAGATAGAGCCTCGAACATGTATAATTAATGCACAATTTATTAAGAATCGAAATATATCAAACTATGACAAGTATAACTAAGATATTTTTTCAGAACCATTGATAATTCCCTGGATTGTTTATATCTCCTAACTATTTAGAACATAATTCTGCATTTACACGTACATTATGAGTTTAGAAAGTATATCTACTACGCTATTCCATTTCATAAGACAGCGTTGCGAGAAGTAAGAAGCAATTATCCTGGATTTCATCTGTGATGGTCGTTGCATTTAATGGCTTTGCACGGCCTAGCATATTTACTACTATGAAGGATTAGACTCGGAATATCAAATTCACAGATCTCATTTAAAGGATTTTGGCATATACACATCGTTACGAATAATAGGAATAGTTACGAAGAATTTAAGTAAACTCAGTGATGGTGGTTTGATGGTAATGTATAGAAAGTTATGAAAAATATAAGTATAAGTTTAGTATAAGAAAAGTATAAGTTTATATATGTATATGAGTTATATGAAAGGTTCTCTCTCTCGAACATTGCTACGTTTTGACAATGTAATTCTTGTGATTGATGGTGATAATGAATATAATAAAGAAATCCACCAGAAATTTGAAATTTAATGGGATGTTTTAATGTATTAGATATTTTTCTCATTTCAAGTTAAATTTGGGTTTTGAATCTTGTTTACATATTTATGTGATCATTATCCGAAATTTTTGGTTTTCTTTTTGGTCTTCTGTAAATTTTTGTAAAGATTATAAAAACATTTTGGATTGCTTTGGTTATTTAATTTAAACGCTTTTTGAGTCTTCAACATAGAAATCAAATATGTTTTGAGAATTTTTGTGTTAAGCACATACATGAGAATAGTTTTCCACTATTTCTTGCATATATCTGCATTTGATGATATTTTTTGATTTGATGAAATTGATCGGTGGTACAAAACTTAAGTAACATATGTGTGTGTGAAGAAATGCAGAGCATAACTGGATTTTACGAAAATTATTTGATGAAATACAGGAATAAATGTAATTTTTTTACACATATATAAGGAAATTTCTTTTTACTGATATGACCTTCACATATAATTTTAAACTGGAAGCTGTGGAGATATCGAAAGGACAAGAGCTGAGTAATTTTGAATGAAAATCCATTCTGGGCCCCTGAAGCGCCTAGAAAAGCTACTGAAGTTTGTCTTAGACTTTTGATAGGGCATGATTGTATGAGATCTCTTTTCTATTGAATTGGTATTTCCGACTCACCTGACTGTTCTCTCTGTGACTGGTCAACCAATGACCGCTGAACATTTGGACGTGTGCCCTGTACTATAAGGTTTTAATTGTGTTGCTGAAAAATATTGGAGAGCACGTGCACTAATGACACTGGTGCTATTTATAGTGTGTGGCATTTGTTAAATAAATAAAAGAAAAAAAAATATAGCTTAGCAAACAAAAAGTATACGGCTGTTTGAAAAAAAAAATGCAACACCACGAAGGAATCACCAGAACTAAATGAAATTTAATGCACAAACAACTTGTATCAGTACAAATAAAGGACGAAATTTTCGAAGCAAAAAAACTATATTAAGTGTCCGAAATCAGTATTTAGTGTAGCCTCCACGCGCAGCAATAAGTGTTGTCATACGACGTGGCATGGAGTCAAATAGATTTTGAATGTCTCATTGTGGAAGAGAATTCCATATTGCTTGTATGCACAACAAAAGTTCGTCTTTTGAAGCTGCAGAACGCGGATCACACGAGCGAGATGCGAATAATCAGGAAGGAAGATGTTGCATGTGTTGGGCTGAACAGAAGTTTCGAACAATCTTTGCTACAAGTGGGCGTGTATTATCCTGCTGAAAGATAGCTCCAGGGATGCCATGAAGGAAGGGAACGACTTTGGGCTGTAGCACTTAACGGACGTACTTGCTGGTATTGAGATTACCCTCAATTTGTAGCAAATTGGATTCTCCATTGATACGAAATCGCATCTCAAACCATTACTCCGGGTGTTAGGCCACTATGTCGTTCGATAACACACTCTGGAAGGCATCGTACACCGGCATAGCGTCTAACACGAATGCGGCCATCATGGTCTCACAAATTGAAGCGTGATTCCTCTGAAAAGACTACTTGGTGCCAATCAGCTTGCCAGGCTCTGTGCTCATGAGCCCATTGCAGACGCAGCAATCGATGGTTTGCCGTCAGGGGGGATCCTGTATAAAGGCACCCTTGCACGCAATCCACGGTGCAGCAGACGTCGATGAATTGACGAAGCTGACATAAGTATACCTGTAGCAGTAGACCAAAGTCCTGCCAACTGCCTAGAGGGAGCTGTACGGTCATTCACCACCATGCGGAGCAGGTGTCGGTCGTCGCGTGCTGACGTCACCTTCCGTCGTCCACTGCCATTTTTTCGAGTTGTTCGGTGCTCGTCGGTTCATTGTTTCCAAACTCATATCACTGTTCCGCTTCACACGAGCTCCTTTTGCGCGGTAGGAAAAGCCTCCTTCTTGAAGGCCGATAATCCTCTCCCGTTCAAACTCCGTACGATGTTGGAATTTCTCCTTATTTCGTCGTGGAGGCATACTTTGGTCTCACTAAACGTTCCCCACTAACTGTTTTCAACGTCCCGCTACAGCCCTCTATTTATACGCTTTCAGCATCAGTTCAGAGGGCCCTGCGCACGCCACGTATACGTATGTGCGGTGGCTCTGAAACTTTACTTTTTTACATAACATCCTATAATTGATACTTGCTGCAAAGTCCATTTAATTCTGATGATTCCTTCATGGTGTTGGATTTTTTACAAACAGCAGTGTTTATATATATATGAAATTTAGTTTTAAAAAAATCAATGAGTATTTAAATAAAATTCCGCATTTCGTACAATATTTTACGAAGCTGTATAAATCAAACCCTCATATTTGTTTAAATAATGCATAAATTTTTTTTTCTTGTAATATTTTAAATTATAATACATTTTTGATCCTCTAAATCACAGTGATGAATGGATTTCGAAAATTTTATCTATCAATTTGTACATAAATGCTTAAGACTGTTTTGAGAAAAACGGTGACATCTGTGTCGATCATAATATGTAAATTTTACCATCATTTCGCGAAATTTTAATACAGATTTATACATAACATACCTTTATGCTTAAAATTTAAATTATATTTTTAAAAACTCATTTACCTAAAAACAGTAACTGCGACATACGTGGCGATGATGAACCCAATATCACTAGCACCAAAACCCTCAAAGTGTCTGGAGGCGATAATGATTCCGACAAGGGTAAATATAAGCGTATTCGCCCAAAAGCTTAAAGTTTCCCAAAATCTGAAAAAAGAATGAAAAAAAAATTACAATTTTAAATAACAGAGAACTGTAAAATGACAAATAAGTAAAAATGTTGTAAAATGTACTTGAAATAAATTTATAGGGTAAGCAATTAATCATTCTTCTCGAAAAAAAGTAGGATTATTTTTTTGCAGAGTAATTAGTATTTGAAAGTTAAATTCCTTCCGTAGCTATTATTAATTCGTATTCAATTATAACTGCAAATATTGTAATTAATCTTCTGAAATTATAATAATTGGTTCATCACTAGAGTAAATAAGATTTATAAATTTTATAAATAAAAGACAAATCACATTTAAAAATTAAAAGAAATAAAATTTGTTCAAACAAAAACAACATCAAAAAGCTTAGTATATGCCTTTTTTATGTTTATTATAATATATTTTATGATCCTTAAGCCTTCTGTTAGCCTTTATTACCTTTCTCAGATGTTACCAGTGACGGATTTAGGCTGAGGTCGGATAGGCCCGGATCTGGAGCGGCAAACTTTTAGGGATGCCAAAATTTTCGAGGTGGTAAACATTTGAAATCGATTTTGCCTTTTATCAGGTGTAAGAAACCGAATTTTAATGCTTTTTTTCTTGCTTTTGACAACCTCAAGATATCAATATTAAAAAGGGTAGGATTATTTTTTTAAAAATTATTGATCGTGTAAGTAGTAAAATTAAAATATCTAACAAAAAGATACCAAACAAATTTTCGTTAAGTCTACTAAAGTTTCTACAAATTTATCTACTAAAGTTAGATTTTTCATAAGATTTTTTAAAAAATCTAAATGAAGCATTTGTTTACTCATCATTATTGCTTAAAATATTAATTCATCATATTTAGTTATACCTTTGTCCGGTTACTCAAAAACTTTATTATTATTATTTTTTATTTTCGAATAAAAATTTTGTAGTTTTATGTAATGTAAGGCGTAATTCATGCCAGATTCAGTACCTCAAATTTATTCGAATCCTATTACTATTTATATCATTATCATTATTATTATATAAGGACGTCAAATGAACTAGGGCCTCGGGCGCCATCAACATTGCGATAGAACTCCTGCAAATTTTTGTTTTTCATACACAATATCTTATTCTATATACCTTGAATTACTACCTTTTAGAGTTGCACTTTGTCTTCATGTTACATTTTTTAAATTAACGACCAATACATTCCCTTTTTATTTTTCATCCAATTCAAATCGGGAGGTTGAGGTGGGTTATGCTGCTACTCGTAGGAACATAGTTACACCATTCTTTGCATATATTGAGAGCATGCAAATCATTATTCTGCTAGAAAATAAATGGTATCCCCGTGCGTTTGTTGGGAAATTTTGATTCAAAAAGTCAAGACAACACATGCTACTGGTCCATCTTTTCTCCTCTAGTAAATAAATTTATTCCTGGTTTCTATAACACTCATACATGACAAATCATTACGCCTCTTCGGTTGTGTTTGATATTTCCTCTTATCAATTCTTCATCATAAATTGTGATTTGGCTCTCTCCAGATCACAACTCGACTCATGGTTATTAAATTTTGAGTCAATTAGTTTTATTACAAGTAATACAAATTTTTTAAAGTCATTTCCTACTTTGAATGGACGATAAATAGAAAGTATTTTATTAACGATTAAAAATTTGTAAAAGATATATATATATATATACACACATATATATATATATATATACAAGGTAAGACCGAAAAGTAAGGTGACTAATGTCATTATAATCCCGTTATTATATATTTGCAGATAAATACCCCACTGACGTTTAAAGTAGTTCCCGCCGTCTACAGTACACTTCTTGCAAAGTTCATAGAAGTGCTGGAAACTTTTGAAAAAGTACTCCGTTGAGACTGTGTTAAGTTCCTTGGTAACAGCGGCTTAAATGCCTGAGGTGTTTGAAAATCGGTGTCCCTTCAGTGCCCATTTCAGTCAGGGAAAGAGAAAAAAAGTCTGCTGGCACAAGATCAGGGGAATAAGGAGGGCGAAATAACTCCGTAACCTGTTGCTGCATGAGGAACCGTCTCTAACGCACATTGCAGTATGAGAGCCCATTTTAAAATATAATTTCAGATTCCTTTTCTGCTCCATTACGCAATGCACTAATACCTTTCACGTGTAAGCGACCACATGAATGAATACGATCCAAGAAATTTTGCAACTGAAACAGATCTTTAACGTAGCATGTCGAAGATCGTAATGCGCATGTGTCAGGTCGTCGGGCTGTTCATATTTTCAAAAGGAGGGGTGTGTCACCTTACTTTTTGGTCTTACCTTGTATATATATAATATATATAAAAATAAAAACTCTCTCTCTTATATATATAAACATATAAATAAATATATAAATAAATGAATATCTCTCTCTCTATATATAGAGGGAGAGAGTGAGCTAAGAGTAGGAATTGAAAAAAGACAGATTCCCAGAAAGATAAGGGCCTACTTTCACGTGTCTTCATAAACCGGAAGTGATATTTTCATCATATAAATTAATAAATAACTTTGCAATCCACATGTCCGTATTCCCTGGTTTGTTAATTTATTTCTCATCATTATACACTGCTGGCCACCGTAAATGTAACACCCTGAAGAAAGCACGCAAATAACATGAAATTTACAACATGTATTAGCGGAGGTGAGATATGCAAATGATTAGAATTTCAGCGCGGACACACATCACGCACGCCTGTGGCGCCACCTCAAAGTGCTATTTAAGGCTTGGAGATTTCTACAATTTCAAGTCCGGCAATTCTGTTCTTCTTGTGGTTTTTTCAAAAAACTATCAGTTATGTCTCGTAGGAAACAGTGATCTGCTTTTGATCAAGTATCCGAGTTCGACAGAGGAACGATAGTGGCCTACCGAGATTGTGGATTATTATCTTTCAGGAAAATCGGTAGTCGTGTTGGACGAAACCCAACAACTGTAATGCAGATAGGCGACCGTTGGATGCAGGGGGGGGGGGTACGAAGGACCGACGTGGTCGATCGCATCCACCTCAGTGCACCACTTCACGTGAGGACAGGCAAATTGTGCGCATGGCAATGACGGATCGCGTAGTCACATTACGAACCATAGAACCGCACATTGAGTCTGTAACGCATCATTCAGTGTCTCCGCGTACCATTCGATGCCGTTTACAGCTGAGTGGTCTGTCCGCAAGACGTCCATTGCTTGGTCTACCCTTGACGCAGAACCACAGACGTCTCCACCGCCAATGGTGCGATGAAAGAAGGATGTGGGCGGCAGAATGGAATGAAGTTGTCTTTACTGACGAGTCACGCATCTGTCTGCAACACCACGATGGTCGGATTCGAGTCTGGGGACACCGTGGAGAGAGGATGCTGAACAGTTGCGTTATGCACCACCACACTGGTCCTGCACCGGGTATTACCGCATGGTACGTTATTGGATATTACTCTCGCACTCCTCTTGTACCAGTAAGCTCGGAGATGTAAGCAGCCAGTGCTACATCTCGGAGGTGTTGGAGGCAGTTGTCCTTCCTTACCTTCAGGGCTTAGCCACAGCCATACTTCAACAGGGTAATGCACGACCACACGTAGCAGGCATTGTCCAAAGGTTCTTCGTCAATTACCAGATTGAATTTCTTCCCTGGCCGGCTCGCTCTCCGGATCTTTCGCCTATAGAAAGCAATGTGGTCCATGGTTGCTCAACGATTGACCCAGATTACGCCCCCAGCTGCCACACCTGATCAACTTTGGCAACGTGTGGAAGCTGCTTGGTCTGCTGTACCCCAAGAACACATCCGAAGTCTCTTTGAATCAATGCTGAGGCGTGTGGCAACGGTGATCTTCAACAATGGCGGCTACTCTGGCTACTGATTCTGGCAGGAACCACACTTCACAGAAGTACCACGACCACACGTAGCACGCATTGTCCAAAGGTTCTTCGTCAATTACCAGATTGAATTTCTTCCCTGGCCGGCTCGCTCTCCGGATCTTTCGCCGATAGAAAACAATGTGGTCCATGGTTGCTCAATGATTGGCCCAGATTACGCCCCCAGCTACCACACCTGATCAACTTTGGCTACGTGTGGAAGCTGCTTGGTCTGCTGTACCCCAAGAACACATCCAAAGTCTCTTTGAATCAATGCCGAGGCGTGTGGCAACGGTGATCTCCAACAATGGCGGCTACTCTGGCTACTGATTCTGGCAGGAACCCCACTTCACAGAAGTCTATAAATTTAATCAGTTGATACTTCGTCAACATGTTATCTACAAAATAAATTTTGTCATGCTATCTCTTGTCTTTCTTGGTGTTGCATTTACGGTGGCCAGCAGTGTAATTCAATATTAGAATCATTATCTAAGTCATTTGCTAGTTGGGGTGGAATTATTTATATTATTATCTTGGAACTTGCATTTATTTTTTATTTAAGCGTTATAGCTCAAAAGAATATTCAGATACAGAAAGGTTTGAAGCTCAGTACTATATTAACCATATATTCTACGATAGTAACAATGTGTTGTGAAACGACGATTAATTATACATTGTGAACGTTGTGTATACGTTGTGAATTACGATTTAATTATATATTGTACGGTTTCAGCAATTTTCATTGAGAGTCCGTCATTTTTTATTTGCACCTCCAACTCATAAATAAATATAGGAACATTTAATTTGTATAATTCCTCTACAAAATAGAATTAAAAGCTTATTTCCACCACTATTTTGAACACGTTATATATCCTCTAACTTTCATAATTTACTGCGAGACAGTTACAACAGATGTCACGATTGATTTGCATAATGGAAGCAGAAACATTTCTGTTTTATAATCTTTTAAACTTTTCTGAGTATTTCAATTAAAACATCAGAAACAATTTATGAAAATCCTTCTTATAAAAGCATTTTATGACATAAATTAAGCAAATTTGAGTAGCTAATGAGAGTGGGAAGCGAACATTCAAAATTATACTAATTTATTCGTAACTTTACTTTTCGAGCGGAAACATTCCTTTTGACTGTATAGTAATGGAGTGACTATTTAGTTTAAAAAATTTTGTGTTAATATTTTTTATGGATAAGAGTAATTTATTTAATATTAATTGTTTTTTATACAAGAACAATAAAAGTTGTTGAGCAAAAACAATTTTTTTTCAGTTCATCTATTGAAAAAAAAAAGAATTTTTTGATTAATATTTGATCGCATTTAAAAAAAACTTTATCCCTTTTATGCTGGAGTTAAAAAATGGAAAAAAAAATATATATAAAGTCATTTATAGAAATTTTAATCTGACGATGGCTTGGATACATTTTCCGTGCTCTTAATTATATGAGACTAATTAATAGAAACCGGATTATCTTGGAAAGAAAATATATTTTTAAAAACTATACTAATTTATAGCCTGTTTTTTTCATTTTGCAAGAAATCACAGCTCCTGCTGTATTATTTAAATTGTCAGAGTCAAATAAATTGTAATTAAAAGCATTAAGCTAAAGCGCGAAGTATAGATTATATCAAAATGAAAATAAATCACACTTAGACTAATAAATATTAGTTATAGAATAAAGTTATAGTTAGTTAGAATAAGAAAAATTGAAATAATTACTTTTATTTCTTTTATAAATTAGAAATTTTAGTCAAATTTTTATGATTTTTAAATAAAATTGAAGTAATAAAGCATATAAAAAGTTATTCTACTTCAATTTATTTAGCATAAGTTGACAATAGCGTTTTTAAATTTGTGTGGTTTTAAATTACTAACCAAATACTGCCTACTTCTGTCAGTTTAAGGAGTATAATATTTGCTTAGGTGTTAAAGGTAAAGGGATCAAAAATATCTTCCCTATTCAATTGAAACCATTCTGCTGTATATTGCTCAAAAAGCGAAATTTTGTTTAAAAAGATAAAATCATCACAGAAAAGTTTGGGTACTTATGTATTATGCTGTTGAACAATTTCGCCAAATGAAAAAACATCGCCAATACAAAAGGAGTTGTCAAATACTGTTATCCTTACCACCTTTGAAAACGGCGGGAATGATTTGCCAGTATTGGTCGTATATCGTGGCATTTGGCGACGCCTTTTAATGGCACCAAATTAGCCGAAGGTAAAACACGGAAGTACCTATTTTGTGATGCAATTTTCTGGTTGTTAGTGTGAATTTTCAGAATAAATTAAGGTATCCGACTACCACAAAATTGTGAATTTTGCCAAAAATTGACAAATGTTTTTAATGGTTTTATTTTATAGGCCACCTTATTAGCTTTATAAAAATACTAAGTTTATCATTTTCCATTACTTTAAGCAAGATGTCGTACATTAAAACGCGTTTTACTTGGAATGTGATTTTTTGAAAATAATCAAATGGGGCCAGAGATTGCTCAAAAAGTTCTGAAAATAATTAACTGAAATTTTTTGTGTAAGTTCTGTATAATAGTAGAAATGTTTCAACCTTCAAATTTATCAATCACTGTTTTATTACAAAATTTACAGCCCCTTATGTGAATATAATCCCTGTTTTTTTAAGCAATTTCATATAATAACTGAGATAAAGTGTGCCCTAGTTTTTGTAAAAATTAAAATATTTCTTATTCTGAAGGTCATTTCGACAATGAATAACATAGCTAAACATCAGAATTGAAAAATTGATAATTTATTCAAAAACCTTTGGTACAGAATGGGCCGCGTTTATGTTATTCTTTGTTAATTTTTACGCATTTTTTCCCATTTTAGTTAGAATAATTTCTTTTTCTCCTCTTAATTTTAGCATATTTTTCTAAAAATGTACTAAAAAAAAAAATTTAAAAACAACAAAAAATCCACACATATTTCTATTTTTTTTTAAAAAAAAATTGTCGCAACCAGTCGGATACCTTAAGTGAAAAAATCTCCCAAAGCTTAAAACTGTTCAAATTCGCCACCAAAAATTGGCGCTGCATTAAGCATTTTGAAGACTTTAGAGCATAGAAGAAAAAAGAAAAAAAAAAAAGCAAGATTTAACAACAATTCGAAATATAAGTCTGCTTAATTTTCAAATAACCACAGGTAAATGAGCAATGGTACACAATATTGATAACAATATAAGGACGATTGTTGAAATACTTACTGATGCACAGTGCTTGTTTCCTCCCCTTCGTAGTTGATGCTGCTCTTGTAAGAACTGATGCAAACTCCCAAGACGACTACAGACAGCACGCCGGAGACGTGTAGAAACACCTCGCCCGTGTAATAAGTGAGATACGCTATACAGAAGGTAAAGGTAACTTCCATGTCGGTGTCCAGTTCAGTCCGGCGTAAGAGGGTTATGGTGCCCATGGAAATGAGATAGGCTACTGCTATTGACACACCGCAATTATAGATGAAATGATAAATAATTGTTCCCACTGGAATGCACAAGATTAGTTAGGATGCATTAATTAAAACAATTACGGACAAATGAAAAGAAGAAATTTCAATGTCATACATTTTCTCATTCGGATTTGTTTTAATTACTTAAAGAATGGAATATAATGTTTTGATTTTTACAATAAACATGTAACACCCACGAGAAAGTTTCCGTATATTAAAAACTTCATGCCCAGAACAAAAGGACAAATGCAATTAAGAACATGCCTTATCCCTAAATAAATTACCCTTATATAAATCCCTACCATACCCCCAAATTTTTAAAAAATTACTTTTTTATACAAAATATCATGATTTTTTAAAACATTCCTCCAAAGAATTTTGAAATTTCATAAACAAATGATTAAAATAGGCAGAAAACTATTTTTAAAATTTGGGAGAAAATAGAGTTTTACAGAAATATTAATTAAATTTGCTTTTGGTTTCATTTCAATATATATAATCTAGGTTTAAAGTAGAATTAGGTTAACCTCAAGGCGGAATTATTCTGATCTCCATTTCTTCGGCCTTTAAAAGAGAAATCGAAGGCTGTGACTTGATAAAATTTATGTAAGTCGGTTATTCAAGGGACTGGATACTGGTCGCCTACAAAAGTGTTCATTAATTTAAATCTATCAATTCAAAAAAAGATATGTATTTCATGTGTTTTAAAGACAACAAAATAATAGTTATGCCATACTCTTCATTATAACGTATAAAATTTAAGTGAGTGAGTGAATATTAACGTCGCACTGATTAGCAACACGAGGGCTTTTGGCGACGGTCCGCGTAATTTTGAACCATGGTCAAGTGACGCGGACGACACCTGAGCTGGCACCCCCCTCTCCTAACTACCACACCACACCAACGGGAGGACGTTTGAGCTCTCGACAGATTTAACGTGCATCGCTCCCCTACACGACGGATCTTTAGTGGTACTAGGATCGAACTCATGACACGCTAGCCATGATCCGATGCCTAGACCACTCGGCCACCGTATAAAATTTAAATTAAAATGTTTTATTAGATAATTGTTAGGTGTATTGAGAGATAGGGTTGAAATAACGAGATTTAAATCACCTTTCCAATAAGAATAGGAAATAGTCAAAACTTGGCATTTTGCACTTGAAAAGTTATTGTAATTGCGCAGGATATGTACCACCGAGTATTAAACAATAAAAAATTAAAAGTAAAAAAACTTTTTTAAAAACAAGCCTTTATTTAAACGCGCTAAAAAGAATAAAATAAATTTTTCTTAAAATTTTTTTTACTATCAACTTATAGCGTTATTACACAGTTTATATGATATAAAAGCTTGTCGTGAGGTTGAAAGCACTTTTATTTACTTAGTTTGAAAATTTTAAGAAATTGAAATCAATCAGATCAAGTTATTTAATTTACTTTTTTATCTGCAGAGGTAAATCTTGCGACAAGCTTTTATATCATATAAATTGTGTAATGACATTATAAGTTGATAGTAAAAAAATTCTAAAGAAAAATTTATTTTATTCTTTTTAGCGCGTTTAAATAAAAGCTTGTTTTTAAAAAAGTTTTTTTTACTTTTAATTTATTTTTTACTTTTTAGTTATCACTGCACAGGTTTCTTAGTCTGTTCATCTCATTCAACGCATCATTGTTACTAGGTGTTAGCCGGTTATTTTCGAACAGTCGAGCTAAATGAATTCTCGCAAAAAGGGTACTAGACGAAAAACACAATTTTTTCTTAAATCCGTAAATTTTAAGCAATTTTTTAAATCTTCGTACAGATCTTGGGTAATATTATCCTACACACGAAAAAAAGTTTTATCAGATTTTCTTCATAAATGACGAAGTTATTAAATATTAAAATTTTGAGTATTTTTTGAAAAATTGTAAAAAAAAAGTTTTCGACATTTTATTTTTTTAAATGACTGATTCTAAAAGAGCAAATCATGAGCTGTTTTAGTACGGAATATCGATTCATTTAAACAAAAAAAAATTCATACGCGTCGATTTAGACATTATTTTCATAAAAACGCATCGATTTTGACTTATTAAAAAAATCGTACGAAATATAAATATTATTATTTTGTAAACAACATTATACCGTATCGGGACGAAATAAATGATCTTTCCGATTCTATAATTATTTTTTGTCTGAGCTTCATAGATTAAATTTAGAATTTCTATAATACTCCATCTCAGTTTAACTTGGCAGCATTGAAAAAGGTATACAATGTACCAATCTACTTGAAAAATAGCTCTACTTTTTTTGTTTTGAATTTAAATCCACGAAAATACATAGAAATTTGTAAAAAAAATTCCATATGTTGTAGAAATTAGATTATTTTTACGTTGTAGAAATGTAATTATTTTTTAGACAAAGTTAATTAATACAGTTCATAGCGCAACGTTATGAAATTCCAGTTTGGTAGAAAACCGATTATCTTCGCCAACTTTTGTCATTGTTGTAACAATAAAATTATTACAACACACAATGCAGATATATCCAAGTTGGCGCCCAAAACTAGTTTAACGTTTTTAATTAATATCTTTTTAATTAATTGCAATATCGGAATATAAATGGTCAAAACATGCATTGTCATCCAAACTAAACGTGTATATAAAATTTCAGCTCAATGGGAGGAAGATATCAGCTTCAAAATTGAGTTGCAAGATTCCACCCGAACAAATTACATGCATGCATGCATACATGCATACATACATACATAAATGCTTACATACATACATACATACATGCATACATACATACATACATACATGCATACATACATACATTGTAAGTTAAATAAAAGCTTTTAAAAAGATCAAAATTTGGTAGATTTTTTTTCTGATAAAAAATCTTCCAACGCTTTTATATAATTATGGACAACCTATTTCATTCAACTCCTCCTTTCTATCCGATTAGTTTTTTTGGTATGGTATAAAATGTATCATGTATTATATGTATTAGTATCGTCTTTTAGACTACAATAAGCTTCTATTTTCGGATAAGATGTTGAAAAGAAACAGTACTTATTTGTGAAATGTTTTTGAAAGTAAAAGAAAAATTAAGGAAAAGATAGGTGTGTTGAAACTTCAAAAATCTGTATGCAACCGAGTACATGAAGATGTTTGTCTTTTGTTAAAATTATATTTACCAGAAGAAATTTAAAAATAATCGTTAGAAACTTCTTACAATTAAATCCACCTCCTTCGTAGACTTTTATCAATGAGTCAAAAATGACTATGGCTGTACCATCGTTCAGCAACGATTCTCCCTCTATCAGTGTAGTCAAAATGGGTGATATATCTTTCAAGAAACAAACAAAAAAAGCACCTTTAATAGCAATGCATATATATAATTAAAATCAAAATAAACTTTTCAATTTTAGGTTGATAATATTTATTGCAACAGGTGAGGAATAAATACATTTTCGTAGATTTTCAATAAATGCAGAAATTTTGAATGAAAATTGGTATAATAAAAAAATTGCTTTTCTTAATAATCCGATCTAATTTAAGGCAAATTAAGAAATATGACGCCAAAGGTACTTTAAACTTCTGCGTGGTCTTAGGTTTCTGAAGGCTTACGATTATTTTGAAAATTTTGTAAACAATGGCAGAAAGAAAACGTGTGCGTGATAGATTGCGTTGGAGAGTAGTCGAGAGACTAAAGATAGGCTCATCACAAGTAGAGGTTGTAAGATAGCTTAATGTGTCACAAAGTATGAGGTTTCAAGATCATGGAATCAATTACAAAAGACCGGAAAAATATCCAAGGGACCAGTTATAGGCAGCATAAGAACCATCGAAAACCAGGAGGATGCCATTTGGGCTTAAATACAAGGAACAATCGAAGGATGATAGCTAATCGATTTGCAAATGAGTTCATTGTTTCTGGAGTCTAACGGCCTCATTACACTTGCATGTATTTGGAGCAATTTTTCTTTTAACTTCGATTTCAAGCAATTTTTACTCAGTTGCCATAGCAAAGACTTCGAAAAACTTCTTGCTTGTGAGCTGAAAAAGATTGTTCGAAATTAAAATTGCTCCAAATTTTGACTAATAGGGTTCTTCGTCTCCTACGTTATAAACAAGATGGTAGCCTCAGCTTCGTCAAGATTGTTCATATTAAAATGGAACGAAATGACGCTTTGATTGACGAAGTTAAAAAATTTATATACCTTTGGATCCTAAAATCAACCATTTCGTGAGTGGTATAAAATAAATAATATTTGGGTGGTCGTTTCCGAAGCAGAAAAATCGTCGAGTAATTTTTCAATGTGGAGATAGAGTGCCGCTGACGTCAGAGCATGTCGTTTTGTGTACGGCAACCCTTCACCGTCAGCTACTTGAAAAAATTGGGCTAAACGGTTGCTCGAAAAATGCATGTGTGATAAGGTCTTTATTTTCTATGTGTACTTTTTATCGAAGGCTTGATGAGTCAGGGGTCAACCTTAAATACGGAAGCAATAGGCTTGTCTTCTCTTAACTGATGCGTAGGAATTTATATAGTCCCTTATATGGCTCTATATCATAATTAAAGAAAGGCAGTTCGATCGCTCTTTGGTGTTCTAGAACAAGATATCACAAATAATTACAGTCATAATAAGTCATCTTGAAATAACATATGAGGTAACTTTTTTTTAAACTTCACTGCTTTTCTGCTTGAAGCTACATGTAAAAAAATTTAGATTCTATAATTTATAATTTCCTGATAAAAATACTATTTAATTATGTCTTATTTTTCAGTAAAAATTATTCTTTGATGTTAAGTCGGATGTGTGAGAGTTAAACTGAAATAAGTTAGACTATAATTGTATTGTAATATATTTTTATTAGAATATGAAGGAGGTTAAACTAAGTAGAATATTTTCTTTTATAGGGTCTCAGGGGTGTTAACTTTTTCTAGAGGGCTGAAAATATAAACAATATTAAAATACATATAACTCTTTTAAATTAAAATTAAATAATTTCAATCCCTTACACATTTTTTATGAAGGAATGAGGCTTCAGAAAAGTGTAAAATGTTTAAAATATAGTCATAATTTAAAAAATTATAAGCATATGAAAATAATAATTTTTTTTATAAGAAATATTAATTAGGTTTTATTGCGCGCATGCTATTTTCAAAAGTATTAGCTTTAATTACTAGCAATAAGTTAATTTATAAAGTTAAATGTATCCTTATTACACCGTAGTAAAATTAAACAAATAGAATAATAAATTATATTTAAAAAAAATTTTTTTTTTCAAATTTTTAAAAAAAAATTGAGTATTTTTCAAATATTTTGAAATACAAAAGACATATTATTCTTAATTTACTAGGGCTTAAAGTGTATGATACATTTTATAATTCTATAAAGTTTTATGCATCAAGGGCTACTATTTTAGAAAACAGCGTGCGCGCAGTAAAACTTATAATTAATATTTCTTATAAAAAAGTCTTATTTTCATATGCTTATAATTTTTAAAATTATGATTATATTTTAAACATTTTACACTTTTCTCAAGCCTCATTCCTTTATAAATATTGTGTAAAATTTTCGAATTATTTAATTTTAATTTAAAAGAGTTATATGTATTTGAATATTGTTTATATTTTCAGCCCTCCAGAAAAGGTTAACACCCCTGAGACCCTTTATACTCGTAGTAGTATTTAAAAATCATTTAAAGTTAGACGCCAATAGTTTATTGTAAGATTTATGTGCCAATTCAAATTTGGAGGCATCCATTATGTTTAATTTACGCCTTAAACAGTTGTTTTAGTTTTTCTACATGCAACTTAGTGTGCAGTATGTTTTCTTATCGTTTATTGGTACTTTATAGAAAAAATAGCAAAACAAAAATGTCAAAATAAGTAAAATTATAACAATAATAATAGGAAAAATAACTCATAGTATTACTAACGTACATTTTGGATGAATTTTTTAAAAAAAAAAAAGGAAAAAGTTAAATGAAACTTACTATTTTCTTTGAAAAGAGCCACTACAGCAACTGGATCAGTGGCGCTCAAGATCGTTCCGAAAACAAAACAAATGCTCCAATCCCAAGCGTATTCCTTGAGTATGTACTTGGCAAATACTGCCGTTAATGATGAACAGATCACTGAAACAAAGGGGAAAAAAGATTTAGTGTGAATTAAGGTTCCATGAGAACATCGCACAAGCTCCAGTGGTGACAGTTTTCGTAATTCTGAATGGAGATAAAATACGGAGATTGAGAATTGAGCAGATTCTTCAATCTTCTAACATCAATGTCAAGTTTCGTAAGGAGGGACACGAAAGTGAAAAGGATATTTAGGAGAGTTATAAAAACTTTGAATTTCTTCCAATCCAATTTGAGGTGCAACAGCTTCAGTTCTCCCAATTAAGGATCTCTGAAATGTAGTGGCGTAACAGAGAAATATTAGGGCCCCCTGCAAAATCAGGTTTTGCCTTTTATGTTTTGCAAATTGGTTAAATAAGTACTTGGCGTCAGTCAGGTTTTGGGCACCATAGAATCTTGCCCCGCCCATCTCCGTAATGAGGGGGTTTTAGGGTGTACGTTACACCACTGCTGAAAAGTAACTAACACAAGCAAATCGACTCAAAATGCCTTGACCATATCTTCCTCCCTCGCAATTTAGAGCCATGATCAAACAAAGAGGTTTACTTCTGAGTATATATCTTCAGCTGATTATGTGCACATCTTGAGATACAGTATGTTTTGACGTACAAGAGAGTTGTTTTCTTTTGTATGACGAATCTTAGAAAGAATTGGAACTTTTTTCTCTAATGGGGAGTAGGGTGGTGCTGAGGATTGGTATTTCTACCTTTGGGCAGACCTAGTACATTCCCCAGGAGCTGGTATAATTTTTTAGTGTGGCACCATATAGGCGATACCAATTGCCGCAAGTAATTTTGACGCCTAGTTTCTTGTCCACCTGAGCTCTGCCGATGCGAAATAGAATCAGAACTTGAACTAGTACTTAATCGAAGAATGCCAATTAAGAATATAGTTTGATATATTGCTACAATTCATGACCATGATCACTAATCTACTGTGGTCAACTAGATTAATTCGAACTAGATTATGAGGGTCTTTTATAAACGTAGTTACAGCTTCATTCATCACATTAACATTAAAGAACTTTTAAAATTTACCATTTTTCGATTTTCTTGCTTTTCATAAAATAGCATTTTGGCCAGCAAAACTTCTTTTATTTTTGTCGCTTTATTAAAAAACTTGTTCTTCATTCATATATTCAACCAATTGCACTAGGTTGTGATGCAATATTGTATTCGATTTTTTAGTCACCATCAAAGCCGAAGCTGTTCTGGATTTTGAATCACGACTAATGGATAAGCTATTTGTGACTACGGATTTAGCATTTGGGATGAGTGATTTGATTTGATTTACCATCCACCTTTGACAGCTGAGCCAAGAAGAAATACCCCATGGAAACGTTTTAAGGCTCTTTCAATTAGCCGTTGCTAGTTTTGATTTACTAGAGACAAGGTCGTCGCACGTTAAGTATGATTTTTATGCTTATTATTTGGTTTTTCAAATTTTAGAATTGTCAGTTACTTTCTTATATTTATTTCTCTTTATCCTCAAAACTGCTGAATAGTCAAATGTCCTTCAAAAGGTAAGAAAATAAAAATGGCTCAAACTTAAATTAAAATAAAAAAAAAAGCAATTCTGTTTTTAACTACGCTTTTAATAATAATTGCCCTTTCTAGAATTAAGCTATGATTTTCGTTCCACAATTCTACATTTTTTTTTATCATTTTTAATTTAAAAACTTTATGGAACAATACACGTTACAAAGATTTTTTATCCGAGCTGAAAAATAACAAAGCTTCTTTAAATAAGTAAAAACAACTACTTATAAAAAGAATTTGCTTCGGACAATAAGAATTTTAATCAAGTTTTATTCTCGTCTAAGTTCTATAAGCAAAGCTTTATATGTTCTGAAAGATTCGAAGTAAAATTAAAGCAAGTTAAAATTAAATTTCATCATTGTTGTATTTTTTAAGGGGAAAAGTTAGAACTTTGTCAAAAATTAGACAAAATAATTTTTTTTATTAAAAAGAAGACAAATCGTTTCTTACTTACCATTCCACACAGAGAGATAAAGAAATTGGATCTTCCTAAAAAGAATAATCTGATGTAAGAACAATCGAGCAAATGAAAAACAATGATGAGATTGTTCGAAAGAGAAAGGAACAGAAAACGAAAGAAACTAAGAGGGAAAAAAAAACACAACATGTAACAAAATGAAAACAGAAAAACGAGGGAGAAATTTAGAACAAAGAGTGGAAATCTGAGTTGTAGAAATTCATTTCTTCATCTTTAAAAGATTTTGAAACGAAGAAAAAAAAGGATAGAGACAAAGAAATTACAGTTGCTGAAGAAGCAACAAAGGAAAAAGGAGAAAAATCTAGGGGAAAAGGAAGATTGGAAGACGTAAAATGGAGTTGAGGGATAGAACGGGGATCTAAAATACAATTGTTACGGAGGGGGAAAATCAGTCAGAAATAAAACTAAAGAAAAAAATCTTTGTGGTAGAGACATATGGATGAAAGCAGCACATTACATCGCAAGAAATGAGTATCAAGAGCAGAAAAGACAGAAGAAACAAAAGGTATAAGGGAGTAAACAGGGTGGAAAATAAGAAATAGTGTGCAACTTGAAAAGTGGTTTAAATGTTATAAAGACTAAAGAGAGCAATTCGAGATAAATTCAGTGGATAACAAGAACGACTATAACTTTCGCTACAATTCTTCGTGACACATACTTGAATTATCTTTTCAGATAAAAAAAAGTGTTTTGATTGACAATACATATATATATTATAGCACGAAAGAGCTTATTATTTACAAATTTAGTCCTTACTGATACGATTGCCTGTCTCTGTCTTTCAGCGATTGACAGTTAAAATTTGAAACTTATCCAAGATAGAGCTCTTTTATTCAACTTTTTTATTAAACTATTCCCCCGCCTTCAAACAGCAGGATCGAATTCTCCAGAGAACATGAAACAACTACAACGATGTTCGTTGAAAAATTTTTACCTTAAGAATTGTAAAAATAACGTAGTGTTGAGTTTGAACAGACGATGCGCCAAAACGATTGCACTCAGTATTTCTCGCTCTTGGACAGACAGTGTATTGTCTTAACGCCAATAATGTCAATAAAGCCTTTTTCTTTTTCTTTCCTGTATGTAACCTCTTCAATTTTTTGGTACTATGCTTTCTCATTCTTTAAATATTACTGTACTTTTGTAATATGGATTTTATGCCTTCTAATTATTTTTAGGGACTTATGGTACAATAAGAATTTTTTTTTAAAGTTTTGAACTCTAGTTTATATATATTAAAAGCAAGCATTCTAGATGTGAGAAGATTAAGATTTAAAAATGGAAAATCTACAGATTAAATATCAAACATGGTTACTACAATATATATTAACACGATTGAATTAGATTTTCTTAGTGGGGTTTATATACATTATCAATTTCTTTTTCGTTCTGATGAGAATTTATATATTTTTTAATATCTCTATACTTTGTCAAAGACAAAAGTATAGCATCTATTCGCAAAGGCATAGTATCTCTAACAAGCAGAATATTCAGATAGGGCTCTTTGATAATGGAATTGAGGCTTAATCTATTACATTAAAATTCTTTTCCGACCATTTTTGAAATTTATCTAGGTAAAGTCTACTCTAATTTCAAATCAGAAATTAGAGTAGACTCTACCTACTCAACATGATATAAGAGTTAAACTCCATGTGGCATCCTTACCATAAAGGAAGATAGAGGTGGTCAAGCCACCATTTACTGATTACTAATGACCACATTAAAATTGTACTAACAAGGAGCAGAAAACTTTTCTGACCTGGAAGATTTGTAATTTTGCAAAAGTCTCTCCGTGATTTAAATTTCCCGGCGAGAGAGATTTAATTATTTAATTACTACACTTCATCTTGCTTATAAATTTTTGAAGATTTTTGAGCTAGTGGACTAAATTTAGCCACGTGGAATAAGTCACCAACATTGTAATTTTCTTGCATTACGCCAAAGAACCATTTTACATTTACACTCTCAGAAAAATCCCTTGAAATTAATCTTTGTTGCTCTTATTTAAAACTGATGCATAATGAAAGTAATTTTAAGAAAACTAATTACTTACCGAGTCCTGGAACAGCTAGAAGAAAGCACTGCATCAAAGCCATTAGAAACAAATGAGTGTCCAAGGAATAGGCAGACTCGTAAATAATAGCCGGCAAGAATAAGTGCATCATGAGTCTAGAATTGATCTTAGCAAAATAAGTAATTCCTTTAAATCGTTTGAAATAACTTTCCAAAATCCCTAAAAAGCACCCAAACAGGAACATAAGAGCAGTGTAGGGAAAATTTAGAGATTTCAAACATTCACGGAAGATAACTGAAATAAAAAGAGACAAAGTTATTTTCTTACGATGTCCGCTGAAAAGATATACATTAAATAGATTGACAAGAACAGTACAAAATTTAAAATAACAATGTTCCATCCAGGTGGTCTATTTTGAAGCACCGCAGCTTTATGTATAAAACACTTTCGGAAGGAATTTTTCTAAGGTATACGAATACGTTGAAATGGTCCATTTTCGCCAAAAATCACATTTTGAGTTTTTGATTTTATAGAATAAAGCAACTATTTAGCTCTATAAAACTGTCCTTACTTTCTTTCTAGGTCACTTAGAAGCCAAGATATTGAATAATTAGTAAAGTGTAAAAAACCGGAAGTGGGCATTTAAATAACCGGAAGTCAGCATTTAAATGCCCTTTAACTTGTCAAACAGAATTTAAATACAATACTTTTCTTAAAATATAATTTTAAAAAACTTTTGATTTTATATTAAAAATAATTACTAATTTTGAAAGTATTTAACAAAGTAAATCTGGCAATATTAGTTTGTTTACGTTGAGCTTTGTTTGGTAAAAATTCTGCTTGTGTTGAATTTCAAAACAAAAGTTATCAAGTATTATTTGATAGAATACCAGTGAATTATTTGCTCACAATATTATTTATAATTATGGGAAATAACAAAAATAAAAGTTATTCCCGTAAACGTCAGTTTAAAGGAAATAAGTATTGCAAAAGTGTTTCAGTTTTCGACAGTGAAAAGATTAGTACCGATTCAAGCATTCCAACTGCGAGTGAATCAAAACTAATGAATTCTTTAAAACCTACAGATGGCCTAGAAGAAAATGAAAAAAATGTTATTTTTAACTTAGGAATTTTGTGTAATATAATTTCATTATTATGCTGTCCTGTGTGTTTTGAAAGAAAAGTTAGTGTTGTGCAAGACTCTGTGTTTGGATTAGCTATGAATATGACTATAAAATGTGAAAACTGTAACTATTCCTACTCATTCTGCACTTCCGAGAAAGTAAACAAATTGCATAGTATCACTCTTGCATTTGTTTTTGGTATGAGAATCATTGGTAAAGGACATTCTGCGGCTAAAAAACTTTGTTCTGCTATCAATCTAGATGTGCTATCTAAGAAAGCATTTGGTCTCCTGGAAAAAAAGCTTGAATTTGCTGCTAGCAATGTAGCATGCAACACAATGAAGGAAGCTGCATTGGAAATTAGAAGTAACCAAAATGATGCTGAATTTTCTCAGTGTAGTGTGTCGGTGGATGGCACATGGCAACGAAGAGGATATTCCTCGTTGAATGGATGTGTGTCTGTTATTTCAGTAGATACTGGGAAGGTTTTAGACGTTGAATTCATGTCAAAAGTGTGTAGACTTTGCGATTCAAAAAACAAAAAATTAAATACCACTCATAATTGTGCAAAACATATAGGGTCGTCTGGGGCTATGGAACCCCTGGGTGTTTATCGTGTTTTCGAACGATCTGTCGAAATGAGACAATTACAGTATGTTAATTTTTTTGGTGATGGAGATTCTAAGGGGTATGCCGCTGTAAAAGATATTTATGGTGAGAATACCGTAACAAAATATGAGTGTATTGGACATATACAAAAGCGTGTGGGAACAAGACTGAGGAAACTGAAATCTAAACGAAAAGGCCTGGGAGGTCGAGGAAAACTGACAGATGCCTTTATAGACAAGTTACAAAATTACTATGGCATTGCTATCCGTGACAATGTAAATGATTTACAAGGCATGCAACGTGCAGTTATTGCAGCATTTTTCCATTGTTGCTCTAATGCAAAACAGCAAATGCATGGCCAATGCCCTGTTGGACCGGATAGTTGGTGTAAATATCAGCAAGCCGTATCAAAGGGTAAGATCTACAGAGATAAATCTAAAGGACTTCCCCAAAATCTGATCAACATTATCAAACCCATATATATGAAGTTATGTGATCAAAACTTATTTAGAAAAATGTTTACCAGGAAAAACACAAAATTTCAAATGAATGTTTCAATGGAATCCTTTGGAAATTTATTCCAAAAGATGTTTTTGTTTCATTATCAACATTACGATTAGGAGGATACATGGCAGTAATTCAGTTCAATAAGGGATTTCAGGATTGATAGATATCTTGAAACATTTCGGTATGACTGTTGGTGTAATAACATTGAAAGGTTTTTCAGAACTTGATGAAATCCGAATAACGGAGTCTAAAAGACATTCTCTGACTGTGGCAAAAGTTGCCAGGAAAAAAAATAGATTAGCTAAAAAAAAAAAAAAAACGATTAAAAATGAGCTGATAGAAGGTGTAAGCTATAAAACTGGTGAATTTTAAGTAAAGTACTTGTGTAAATAAAAAAAATATGTGATAAATTGTACTAAAAATGCATTTTTCTCAAAATCACTTTTTTCGTATATTTTGAAAATTTCAAAAAAGATAACTGAAAATATTATCATTAATTTTCTTTGAAATTTGGTACCATTTTTTCTCATAATGTTTTCTAGGGCGTGAAGTAAAATAATGATCATAATAAGAATAATTTTTAAATTATGGCCTGGTATTTGTGTAACGGTATTGTAAAACATGGCAAATTTCTTGTATTGGCTCTTCGAATAGCTCTGGAATTTTTATTTCTTTATATAACCAAAAGATTTTACTCCACGCCCTAGATATGTGCATAATGTTTGTTTTGATACTAAATTTACACAAATTGAGTCAATGGATTTTCATGTAGAATTTTTTGAATGTCTTTAAAATTTTCTTAAAAGTTCCTGCAAATTTACCAATTTTCTGAAACTTAAATGATATATTGCAAATTTTTGACAAGCATAGTTTATTTGCATGTAAACTAAAGTTAAAAAGGGTATAAACTTTTTTATAAATGGTGTTTTCAAAAAAAGTGCTCCGAACGTATTCGTATACCTTAAAAAAGA